>JAOTON010002226.1:0-99698 GCA_034440635.1 Lepas anatifera
TTAATTCCCTCGGGCATCTTTGTGTTTTGCTTTGGACCTCCCTTTGTTTACACGATCTGAACTACTTATCTCTCCGCCTCAAACTGTCATTTCAGCATTTTAAACTTCTAGTGTTGCATACGCATGAAATGTCAGATAGGCGTGTATGTCACATACACCTTGTGTGTTGTATTACTAATAAGTGTGTAAATTTTAAAAAGTAATGAAAAACTGTATCATCTACCTTGATACCGAAAAAATACTATGGATTCGAAATTGGTGCCGGGAATTTTGTCCGCCAAGCATACTCAAATACCGATCTTATTTCATGAACTCGCACTCATGTTTTTTTCAGTGTTATCGGCACTGCGCATTGCACAAACGCCTAACCCATAGATCTACCCACGGACACAATGTTCTCCTACACCGCTCCCCTTCCCTTAGGCTGACAACAGGCACAACGACCACCATCCTCAACACTACACATGTGGGTGATACAATCCGCCCGCGACCGAGGCTTGAACTCTGCGTCAGCGGGCGCCCAGCGTGACCCTCTCTAACCTCTGTGCCCGCGGGCAATCGCTGCTGCCGGCGAATGGCGGCCGCTGATTGGTGGAGACGCGTTCCACTTGTATCGCGAGAAATTCAGCAGAAATTTATCCATGAAAATGATAGAGCTTCAAACCATGAGTCAGGAGATGTACTGACATTATGTTTTCCACACATTTCTAGCCATAACTTGCTCTCTATTGGCTTGATATTTGCCGCACTATCCGAGGCTGCTCTTCGGTACAGGCGAGACGGCGGCAGTCAGCACAGGCTAGCCGGTGGCCGAGTTCGCTGAAGTGGGGAGTGTCGCGATGGGTTTCTGCCGAATGGAAAGGATTGGGGCCCAGTCCCAAGGTAACCGAGGGAAGGAGAGAGACTTTCATAAATGTAAAACTTAACCGTCGGACGAGTTATAGAGAGTGAGGGCTAATAGGGAGCAACCCAGATAATACACCATATACGATAATATACCATATACGATAGATAATATACGTGCTGCTTTGCTCCGCATCGGATATTGAAAAGGCACACAATCTGATTCAGGACTCAAAACATCATCGATGTGTATTGCTCATTATGTCTGAGGCTAGTTGTCTGAGGCTGTCTGAGGCTCTGTTGTTTGATAACATACTAAGTAGAATGCCACTATAGCGCAGTGGAACAGGTATTTGCTGATAATTCCCTCTATTTGCGCACTTTTTAAGGACTTTGCTTCATCTTTTGGTAGGGGTGCCCAAATCACCTTTGAGGGTGCCCAGCACATTCCAGTGGGGGGTGCCGAGGCACCCCAAAGAGATATAAATCCACACCCCTGCTATTGACAGAGAACTTGATGCAGAATAGGCATATCTTTCAGCAATGTGAACATTGGAAATGTTATGGTGGTTCCAACGCCAGAAATAAATAGTTAAATATATTTTATCAGATTTTTGTCCCATTGATTAGAAAACGTAAGAAAAGGACCAACACATTTGGCATGGGTATAAATGGTCTAACGCCAAAAATCTTCAAAGCGGATGCAGAAAAGCAAAATAGCGGGCCAGTATGCATATTGTCAATTTTAGGATGCATATTCATATGCTGCTCGGTTATCTATTTTTTTATTGGCGCACCACTCAATAAGGAAGAGGGAAACACAGAAAACACTACATGGATCCTTGGTGTTGTACCGTTTTTCTTTATCCCTTGGCAGCCAAAGCGCCTCCAAACTACAAAAACGTGTCTTTTCTTCCTGATTGTAACCCCGAACTGCGATGACATGTTGCCCCTCCTATCCCGTCACGGCTGTGCTGGGCCGGACGGTCACCGGGCAGCGCAGCAGGCAGCAGACAGGGTTCACCTGCTTGTGGCTGACCCTGTGAATAGTGGGCTAATTACGATGGAGTGAGTCTAGCTATTGCGCTTATTTCCGTCTGTCAGAGACCGGACTGTCTGCGTTCCATGGTGGGACCCCACGTAGGGAACATTGCAAGAAGCATCTGGCTACATCTGGCTAGGGCGCGTACTAGTGCGGCTGGCCGAACCCACTAAGCGAGTCAGCCTAGTAAAAGCCTCACTAGAGTGCGGTGCGACACTTTTAAGTGTGGCTGACCGAACTGGGGTCAGGACCCGGTTCAGTCATCAACACCAATTCACTGAAATACCCTAGTGACACATACATCTGAGGGCGGGAAGGCGAATTGGGTTCCCTCAGCGCCACTAGTGACACTTACCAGCAGACTTGTTGATGACTCAACATTTTTGAGTCGACTCAACTCTGACTCATAGCTTAAAGGTTGACTGATTCTGAATCGACTGGCTGTGTTGAAAATGGTGAGCCGACTCGACTCAACCGAAATTCAGAAGTGAGTCGACACAACTCTGACTCAAATATGCATTGAGTCGGAGTCGACTCCGACTCAGAATAGTGGCCAAGTATGTACACAAAAATGCACATTTCCTTTAATAGTACACAAATTCCAATACATTTATTCCTGGCATTACCTATTAAATAACTGCATATTTCTTTCAATAAAATTCCAATTGCAATGCATTAATCGATGACATAAGTTAAGTCTGCATAGGAATGAAGATAGGTGCTAAATGCGAAGACATGAGTGAGATGAAGTGCCTGAAGGCTTTTCATTTTGAAGGTATGTCCATCATGAGTAAAGTCATAATTGAGGCAATAAGCGAGGTTTCAAACACAAAGAACAGGACGCAACATTTCAAAACATTTGACATTTTGAGTGGCAATTCCTGTCCCAGTGCATTCTGAACAATCCTGTGACAAATCAAGCTTAAAAATACATACTAAGCCGCGTCGAACCGAACCTGTGCACCACCTCAATCAAAAACAAAACAATGGCGTTGTCCTCCCGATAAAGCTGTGGTAAATACTACAGATGGCGCACTGAAGACAGTACGCGTACCCAACCTCCGATAAGACAAAAGGTGACAATGAGGGCAGTTGAATAACGATAAATAGCAGATTAAAAGTTACGTGACTTAAAAAAACTGAGAAAATCTGCAAACCTTGCCCTCAGGCTACAAAGCAAAGCTAATATCTTGTGGCGCACAATGATGGTTTTGTGACTGGAGTGGCGCGCGTGGGGTGCAGGGGATGCAGTGCTATGTTGTGTGCAGGCAGTGGGCGCTAAATAGGTAAATGATAATCAACAATTTAAAGAGTGGTGGTTTATGAGATACTTGATGTTTAGGGAATGCCAGAGATAGGACTGAGTTTTACTTTCTGTATAGAGAGATCAGTAGGTACAGTGTTGTGTCGTCGGTGTTTATATTATCTACCAGGGGATGTCCTCAAACTATGACAAATCAAAAAGTACTTTTAAAAAGCAGCTAATTGAAGCCTTTAGTTTCCGTTTTGACCCATTTCAAGGTTTATGTGCAAAACAAGAATTTTGTTATCCTCTATCTGGCGCTTATATTACTTAGTTTTTTAAGTGTGCTCAGTTAACCAAAGAGAGAAAATAGAAAATAAAGATGTGGCTTCCTAAGAGTGAATTATTGCATGATTATTAGCTTATAACTTTTTATGGTGTGCACCCTGAAAGTCAAAAAGTCTAAATGTGTGCAAAATTCCATTTATCTGTATGATTTTGCACGCTATTGCTAATATTAAATGGAAAATACTAGGAAGTGTGTGTGCTTTTAAAACTGTATATTTTACACAACTTAGTTTTGTTAATGACTGATCCCGGGATGGGTGTAGTGTTGATATGAATAATAATAAGTTCCCTATTATTAGCAAATTGCAATATAAAATCCTTCAAAATTATTTGCAAACATTTCTAAAATGTCAGTCATGTGATCACATATGTTAAGAAAAAGAGTGCTGAGTCGACTCAACTCCTGACTCACAGCTTAGAGGCTGATTCTGATTCTGACTCGACTCAAGTGATCGAGCAGTTGAGTCGACTCAGACTCAACCCAAATCTGGAAGTGAGTCGACTCTACTCTGACTCAAGAAAATTTTGAGTCCGACTCTGAGTCGCGACTCAACAAGTCTGCTTACCAGTAAGGGCGGGAAGGTGAGGAGGTGGCCCTCTCTCCCAGCCGCACCAAGCTGCCCGGGTTGCCCGTCTCGCGGTGGTGCCCGTCTGGTGGGTGCATTGTAGCACGCGGAGGTTCATTTCGAAGTACCCATTTTACGTGTTAGTGGAATAAAAATATATGTGCACAACAATTTTCCGATTTTCTGGGTACTATATGCAAAAGTTTAAGAACTGCAAGGAAAGCAAAATGGCAAAATGGGAAAATAGGTTCTTTCGTCTGCTTTGATTTACTTGTTTCTGTTGGTGCAAGAGTAAAGTAAAAAAAAACAGAGCTGTCTTTGTGTAACTACCCTAAAGCGAACAGGACAAGAAAATACTGCAATAGATGTTTCGATGAAACTGTTTTCTGCCATTTTCAGTTTGCTCCAATGACCAATGTTTACATTTCGATTTTATATGTGTGGCTCAAGATGTTCTCTTGTTATCTGGCGTCATGTTTCCATGTTTTGCCTATTTACAAAACAGCGTAAAAAATAGTGTAAGAAAGAAACTCTCACCGTATTTTTAGACACTATTTGCTAATTGTGGCCAACGGCAGTAAAATATTTGTTCTAGGAGGACGGAAAAATTAGAGTATGAGCTGAGAGAAGTTGATTAACAGGAAGTGAGGAAAAGTGAAACAGGACGGAAGTGCATTTTTCTTCCGATGGTAATAATTACGAGAAAAGGCGATATAGGTCGAAAGGGTAACTTTATTTCACAATGTGATATTAATACCGAGTGTTCACACCACTCTTTCATCATATTCATTTTTGTGAGTGTATTTGCCATCGAACGGGGCAGGGAGAACTGATAGAACGGGGCCATATTTTTTCTTTAAGGGCGATCTTCTACTTTCAGCACATAAATTCATTGTATTTGTCGTTCCCACAGCACTTGCCTTTCCCACCGCATTTCCTGGTCTCATTGGTCAATCATCTCCATGAACTGGTCCTGCGAGTTTACTTTTGTCAGTGCTATATTTCTTCATAGCCTAGTAGCATCATTATTATCATCATCACATGATCATTATGTGAATCACATTATCATTACTTACTTATCAGCGCTATTAACACCAAAGTCAGCACCAGTGAGCTCATTACTTCATCCGGCCCGACGCATGTTGGGGTGTTTCCCCGTGCTTCGATTTAGGGCTGGAACAGCTGGGAGTGTTTGCCCGCGGCGCTGGTGGGCGTCACTCACCGGTACATGAAGAGTGACGACGCCAGCATGACCAGCATCACGGCGCTGAGCGCGATGCTGACGATGGCGTACTTGGGCACCGCTGCAGGGCAGAGTACACCAGTGGCTAGGCTATGCATCCATCTGGTTACAGTATCTTGGCTGGAGAATTCGAGCAGCCTTAGGTCTGAGCATAGATATTTGACACTGTTTTGTAGATGTATGGTCGGATATGGATAGGTTTTGGATCGATATTGCCAGTCTGCATTGGCGTGGGTGTACCGGGCATGCTTCATTTTGAACCCGAATGGATCGGACCTTATCTGGCCATGATGTTCTCCACTGAGGAGGGCCACTCGCCACGTTAAAGACCCGTCCCCAGCACTCAGCCCAGCTTTTCAGCGCTTAATAGAACCATTAGCGCCGAGAAACCAAAGATATTGGAGATAGCTACCGGCATTTCTGGCCTTAGAGCCAACCTAGGCAGGCTGGACAAATTCCTTGAATGAAACTGTTGTCGGCGTCTAAGGAAACTTTTCCCTATTTAACACGCGCCCCGCTGGGGGGCGAAATTCGCCTCCTGGTTTTCCCCAGATATCGCAAAACCGAAGAGATGCAGAGCAACGAAACTAATAGCACCTTATTCCTGATTAATTTTACACATCTGACCAAATTTTTAAGGTAAGATTATGTCAGGTCAAGGAGCTATTCAAGGTCAAGTGACCCAACCTCAAAACCTAACATCACGAGTTTGAAGCGGCTCCTATGGAACATCATCGAACTGATCAGTTTCAAACTTTCACAATATGATGAAAGCATAAGGATCTAAAATCTGCTATCTCGGAATTTCGATATTGTTGACCTAAGGTGGGGTCAATTTTTTGGTTACCCCATTATAGGTCTATGGTGAAAAATAGTATGGGCTTGTTTTCTGTAAATACTGGATAGATAAGGCTGAAAATCCTCAAACCGTCTATTCTTACCACGATCTTGACATTAAAGATGAGTTTTTGAACATCTGACCTCTCAAAGGTCATGTCAGGTCCCAGGAGCATAGAGGGATTGTTTTGCCAATAACTTCTCACTGAATTGAGATAAAGCTCCTATTTTGCTTGCATTGTGCTTATATTGTCACGGGGAGTCGATTGATATGCAACATGACTATACCAGGTCACTCTGTGACCCTGACCTAGCTCGAGGTCAGACCATCTTCACTATTTGATCTAGCAAGGTCATATTATACATCGTTGGATTCGCCATAATGAGAGGAATCCAATGATGAATACAGATTTGCTCTATCTCTCCTGAGGACAGATCTAGAGAGAGAAACGTACACTGCTCTGTTGTAAACCTATGGAACCTTCTTTGACCTATGCTGACCTCAATACTGACCTGACATAAAAATGCTCCGCATAAAATCTCTTCGTCTTGTCAAGATTTTTCAAACGCTCTCCGTAATTTTTCGTTAGCTTTCGTGGGAAATGAGATACGGAGGGGGGGCGAAAAACGCCCCCCAGCGGGGCGCTTCATGCCAGGGACCCCAGCGGGGCGCGTGTTAAGGTGTATAAAAGTTTTAAGATTAAAAGTTCGTCAATAGGGATTTATTTAAGGTAATTGCTACTTTTCTTCTAGATTTTGTGTATTTATTACTAAGTTTTTTGGTACCTCAGATATTCTAAAGTTAAAGGAATATAAAATATTCATTAGAAAATAGTTCAATCAGTAGTTTCAACCCATCTTGATTCCATATCCCATACAGCATGTCCCTTGGATTTAGGTTTCGAAAAGCACACAGTGAGATTGAAAAAAAAATTATAGGATAACAATCATCTGAGCTTAAAAGGAAACATTACATTCCAACATGATCAAGTTGGTTATGAAAAATTCTGGACTTTTAAGATACGGAAGTGAGGAAGTGTCATGGAATGGCGGCAATACCTAATGCATACCTTATAAAGGTGCTGCGATTCAAAGAAAACATCACTAAGGGGGTTAAAGCCGCATGAGGTCTGACGAAAACATAAGTGCATTAACAAGCACATTAATACAGGAGACATACACATCAATACAGTGGCGGATACAAGGGGGAGCTAGGGGCTCAAGACCCCACCCCACCCCCCGAAATATCAGAGTGCCCATATTTGGGGAGGCTCAAGCACCTTATCCCCCCGAAAGTTTGTCCTGGATCCGCCACTGCATCTATATAATTTAGCAAGAGAAATTGGTTGATTTGCTTATACTCGTACTTGCACAAGCACCTATTTCTAAACAGAGCTGTATAAAGCCGTACCTGTGTCGGGGCAGAGGGAGCCGTCAAACCCACAACGCGGGGTGTCTGGGGGAGGGGAGGTGCGCCTCCCAGACCAGTGGATCTTCTTGTCTCGCTCCATGGCGAACTCGTGTGTTACGCCGTAGTAGTTGGCCACCACCTGCAAAAGCGTGTAGCACAGTGTAGCAGCGCTGTAGCATGCAGCAATGCTTTTCACCCCTAGTCCGGTAACGGGCTGGAATCACCAGCGTTCTTAGAATACCAGGATCTACTGGTCTGATTCTAAGAAGTGAAATTAGAATCTATTTTATGAGGCTTTACTTTATTTGGAAAAATCAAGCCCAGTAGTTTAAAATTGTGCAATGGGTAGAGGGTGCAACATGTGCAATTTTCTAAATGCATTTAGGTTATAACTCTTCGCCCTTCTGCATGATTTTCATACAAATATTTTGTATTCATAAATGATGTTTGGAAAACTGATATATTTTTGATACCGGTGAAAAATCAAACCCCATTGACTGTTCCAGGTCCAGAACTATGGGGCGAAATACATACATTTTACCAGATTTATGTTACATGGATAAGTTAACGTAAGATACTGCGGGATACCTCTGACATTGATATATATATATATATATATATATATATATATATATATACAACAAACTGACAGAGGCAGAAGCAGGAGTATAGAATACTGGTGCGAAAATGCATATTGCCGATGTTTAACCTTCGCCCGGGTGGGGGGGTCTTTTTAGACCCCCCTCTGGTTTTTCCGAAGTGACCAAAAAACGGCGGCGCGCAGCGCCGCCAAACTTGGTCTAGCTATTCCTTCATCATTTTTACATCTTTCCTGATAATTTTGGCTCAAGGTCATATCAGGTCAGGTCACCAGGTCAGGTGAAGTGACCTCACCCTCAAAAAATACTTAGGACGGCATAACTAAAAGAAGGGTTAATCGATCAAGTTGAAACTCATACCACATCTTGGGCCCACCAGGAGCTACAACATTTGTTCCGGGATTTTTGATATTGGTGACCTAAGGTCATGTGCAGAGCATGACCTCCCCATTGACAATGCATGGGGAAAATTACGAAATGAGCTTTTCTCAGTAAGTATGGATGGAACCAACTTCAAACATCGGTTGCGACTTGCTCTTAGCCCATTTCTGAAGCTGATACCAAAATTTTTGACTTGTGACCTTTAAAAGGTCACCTTAGGTCAAATAAGCATTTTTTGGTGTTTTTCTCTATAAATTTTGAATAAAATAAGATAGAGCTTTTATTTTGTCACCAAAGTGTTTGTATAGTCACTGGAAGTCAAATAATATACATCATGACTATACCAGGTCAAGTTGGGTCAGACCGTTGACCTGGGTCAGGTCAAATTCTTAAATTTGACCTGGCATAGCAATATCATATATCATTCGATTTGTATTGACGAGAGGATTGCAACGGTGCATAAACTATGGCTGTATCTTGTTTGGTTTGGAAGCTATTAGCGAAAAAGTAAACGCCCTTATGCATGGGTGGCTATGGACATTCCTAAGAATATGCCCAATATTTAGTGACCTGTAGCTCCCTAGACTTTGACCTGACACGAAAATGAATGCCACTGTAATGAAAGCGCATCTCAAGAGCTTTCGAATGGTGTTAGAAAAATGTTTCTAGCTATCATAGTTTCTGAGATATAGGAGGTTTTCTTAGTATACCTCATATTAGCGATTTTGACCTATTTTGATCTCTGGTGACCTTGATATTGACCTGACAAGAAAAATGACCGAAGTATTTTCGATATCATTTTCGAAGAGCTTTCGATTGCCGTTTTGCGCTTTTTTCTAGCTCTCTTAGTTTTTTAGATCGTGGGGGGTCTTTTTAGCCCCCCCACCAGGGCGAAGGTGGCTCGTACCCGCCACCGGGGCAAGGGTTAATAGGCATGTCAATATGGCAAAACCCGAGCAGGGAGTGTAAATGACTTGTCTCCTCGCTCCAACTATGATTAAAGTTTTCCTTAGCCATTCCTGAAGCCAATTGCACAATCAAACTCCTGCCCCATGCATTGTACTTAGTGAGCGAACAAAGGGTTTCACAGGCGTGAAATTCCTGTAAATTACAGAACCTGAGCACGCCTATTCCATATCATGATTATATCACAGGTGTGGTATGATGAGCTGTATGCCCTCGACCGTGCTGTAATTAGTGCTTTCACCCTGCAGGAATGTCATCCACTAACATAGAAACCCTACATTTTCAGCTACTGTAACCGCCTCTGACAAGAATAAATAAAAAACAAATATGAATAAGACATCACCTTACATCCCATCCACAATATTGAGACATTCGAACTACTCCCGATATTTAAAAATACGATTCTGTTCTAGGAAGACGAAAACATGCGCGGTAAAATAAAGTTTGCAAATATATCCTCCCTGGGCAAGATGTTATCTCAAAACTTTCAGAGAGTCTACCCAATTTAACTTTAGGAGAAATTAGAATGTTTCAGAAGTTTAACGCGAACCGCCTATAGGATATCGCGGAAAACATGATGTGGGGTATAATCTGGCCTCTGACAGGAAGTTCAATGCAAGCGAGTGTAAGAGTAATCAGCGAGGCATATGCAGAATCAACAGACCGTTGACAGGGAGAAGATGATCACAATATTTACAGACATAGTTCGAGCCGACTTACCATAATTCCGAGCATTTTTTAAAGTATGGCTATGATTAAGAGGATCCGTTTGATAGGTCACCCTCAAGAGCGCCTTACCGTGGTCCTGAAGTTTCTTATTTATTACCAAAACAATTGAATTCCTCAGATGTTTATTTTCAACATTCTAGCTCCATGTAATGGTTGTATTTTTTGACAGCCAAGATGATACGAAAAATGACATACAATTCGAGCCCAAGACAACAAACATTATTTTGACAAACCATGAGCATTTTTAATGTCCCAGGAACCTTTGATAAGTCCATGATACAAAATGGATGGTTAAAATGATATAAAACTTTCAATCGGTTGTGTTGTATGAGTTTCAAAACTTTACGAAAACCCAGACACGATTGTTCTGTTCTTGTCTTTAGAACACCCCTAGTAATCCCAGACAACTACTTCTACGAACCATCAGAGGCAGCGCCACGGAATTTATTCCTAGGGGGGGCGGACCCCGGACTGGCGACAACCGGGTGGAGGGAGGGGGGGTTAGGAGGCAAATTCTGGACATTTTCACTGCATATGAAACACTGACGAGATGCACTTCAGCAATACATTTATGCAGGTTCAGGAAGGTAACAGAAGAAAATGCAAAAAAATAACTCGAGGTCCAAATTCTTTTGGAAGAACGTCCCCCTGATTCGCGAGAAGGGGGACACGTCCTCCCTTCCCCCGTCTCCTCCTCCACTCTCGACGCCCATGCAAACCATGGGAAATAGGGAATACAGTTCTAATAGTTCGAACGTCTTTCTATTGTTGACTTTAGTCACTGAATGCATTGAGTGACTAAATGAACGTGAAATTATCTACAGAGGTCGGAAAAAGTGGCTACCCGTCACCAACTGAATTTCAAATCAAACTTGTATAACTCTGAATATTGAGCTATGACACTAAAAATGATTATTTTTCAGACCCTGTGATTATTTCTAAATCTTCCTTAGCGTATTGGCAGAGTGAAGGCCAGCTTCTTACGCTGATGTATGCACAATCGTGCCTATTTTGTCGCCAACGTGATCTACTCTTGCCACCAACACTGTTGACGAGTTGGCAGCTTTTCGACCTCTGATTATCTATGCTTCATCTCCATTGTCGGCTTTGAACTTGATACATTGATCCCCAAAACTCAGAAATAGTATGTTTAGAGCACCACTAAGCTACGCAAAAATGTCAAAAACGAATGCTGCCTCTTCGGTAGTTTTTCCTCCAAAAGGCAAATGAGGTTCGCTTTTTCCGCAACGCAGATGTTGTTTGCCCAGCTGGTTTACTTAGACGACGTATGAAATCAGGCGAATGTAACTCCTTTAGCTAAGCTTGCACGAAACACTGAGTCAAGGTCGATTTCCTCCTTTCAACGCTTTAAGAATTTTGGGGCTTGTCGACACACCAACTGCCAGAGTTATATGGCGTCGCAAACGTTTTCCCTCTTGGAAGGATTTCCTGGTAGTCAGATTGCTCCTTGCTCAGATAACTCCGGCTGACCCGGGTTTAAGGCTCGATTAATTATAATTCATCAAGCCTGAAACCCGGATCAGCCGCGTGGAAAGCAAGCTTGCTAACCACTATAACATCGAGTCCCCCCATCAACTCTTCCCGGTATTCAGTCTTGTTTCCCAAAACATCACACACCACAAACGTTAATTCGATCACGCATCATTATTATTATAATCAATTAACAACACTAAGGTGATTTAAATGGGATGCCGACTCAGAATATGCACCTTAAATTATGGGGCACGGTGATGCTAACGCTAAGAAAATATACTGTAGTGTAATGTATAATGCGTGTAACACAGATGCAATGATAATGGCTCATCCAATAGCACATCGAATGCCTTTAAACTGGGTGTTCTGCCTGTGTACAGCTGCGGTACCCCTGTACAGCAGTGTTGGCCGTACCTCGAAGGCGCCAGTTTCCTGGTCCATGTCCAGGAGCGAGTAGTCGGCCTTCCTGTCACCGTTGCCGTCAATAGACACCATGCCGGTGATACCTGTGACATCACAACACAGCTGACACAGTGATACCTGCGACATCACAACACCGCTGACACAGTGATAACTGCGACATTATAACACAGCTGACACAGTGATAACTGCGACATCATAACACAGCTGACACAGTGATACCTGTGACATCACAACACAGCTGACGCAGTGATACCTGCGACATCACAACACCGCTGACACAATGATATCTGCGAGATCACAACACCGCTGACAGTGATACCTGCGACATCACAACACAGCTGACGCAGTGATACCTGCGACATCACAACACCGCTGACACAATGATATCTGCGACATCACAACACCGCTGACAGTGATACCTGCGACATCACAACACAGCTGACACAGTGATACCTGTGACATCACAACACAGCTGACGCAGTGATACCTGCGACATCACAACACCGCTGACACAATGATATCTGCGACATCACAACACCGCTGACACAGTGATAACTGCGACATCATAACACAGCTGACACAGTGATACCTGTGACATCACAACACAGCTGACGCAGTGATACCTGCGACATCACAACACCGCTGACACAATGATATCTGCGACATCACAACACCGCTGACAGTGATACCTGCGACATCACAACACAGCTGACACAGTGATACCTGTGACATCACAACACAGCTGACGCAGTGATACCTGCGACATCACAACACCGCTGACACAATGATATCTGCGACATCACAACACCGCTGACAGTGATACCTGCGACATCACAACACAGCTGACACAGTGATACCTGTGACATCACAACACAGCTGACACAGTGATACCTTTTCTCCACGACCGGATCTTCAACTGGTGGGTCTTGCGTCAGGCGCAAGATTACAGATTACGAGATTACAAAAAGAGGTGAATGTATCATTTTTCGTTGGCTCCAGTTTATTTCTTCTAACATTAGATAACTTTTTTAAGGTTTTCCAGCGGACCCCCACGATTCGCTAGGACGTGGACGGTGCTCTCGAACGCCATCGCGCCAGGGGGTTTTCGGCACCGCACCGTATCGGAAAGAGATGCATTCCAGGTTTATATATGGTTAGGTTAGCCTGCGCGGACGCAGGCCGGACTGACTTCCAACATCGGTAAGGGCTAGAGGTCCGCACGGAATGGCATTTAAACATCCACACCATTCCACTGCATCTAAGCCGGTTCCGTTCAGAGGCCGTCCCAGGAAATTCCCTTTGCAAGAGACGTGCCAGCAAACTTTCTTTAGGAATATTTGGAAAAAATAATGTACTTGGGGAAAGAGTTATGGCTAGAACGGTTCCATGCGAACAGTTCTCACACAGTGCAACGATCATCGCAGACTGCAAACACTAGAAACACTATTCATTAGGGACACATCGCCTATAATTAACATACATACCAAACAGCTCACACAGCTCCCGCTCTACGATAGAAGTATCCTGTTTTAGCGTGCTTACTTGTGTGTTTTTGTGATAGGTGTGTTGACTTGCATTTAGTATACTGAGACTGTACGTTTTGTCGCAACGAAGGTTTAGTACTATATTATGTGTGTGCTCGCTGTTGAGACTAAAAAACAAGACTGTAATTTGAAGTGTTACCATGGAATAGAGATACCTGGAATGGAGACCTCAATGCAAACCCGCCCCGCTTTTGGGTACCAATCTAGGACATGAAAAAATCCTTCGGTAAGTAAAGCTCGGTAAGGACCATTGTAAAGTCTATGGGAGATGTGGTGCCCGATGACTTTGATGCGTCATAACTTTTAAACCGTGGCTTGCACAGGAAAACGACCATGCATTTCGGAAAGCCCAATCTGTCCTCTAAAATACATTTTAGGCATGAAATACCTAAAATCTCAGAGAAAAGCGAAGGAGAAATCAGAATCTGATACTGCAGCTCAACTTGTAGTATTACATGTTTTAAGCGCGCGCGGCTCAGCGCCGTAATAGCGCAGAGTGTTAAGCGCTTGTCTAGTAAGCGAAAGGTCCGGGATCGAATCCCGCGCGTGGAACTTTCCATCTCCATAATGGTAATTTCGTCGCTCAATAGTGCAGTTGGCAGCATGCTTGTCTAGCAATCCTAGTGTTCCGGGTTCGAATCCGGGCTCACGCTGATTTTGCATTTATATTTTATGTCTATTATGCAATTATTTAGGTTTATATTGGATAAATAATACCTCAGGAGAAGCTGTTTCCTCTCGGTTGAAGTAAGGCACGCGCAAAGGCCTGTTTTTTTAATATTTTACAGCCGTCTATATTTTAATGTTCTTGGCTATTTACCCAATTCGTTTTAATGAGCCCCACAAAAGCATCCCAGAAATCAACGAGGCTTCCGTTCCAGGTATCTTTATTCCATGGTGTTACTGAGTGCCAATGCCACACTGTATGTGATCATGCTTAAAGTTAGACGAAATATTATATCTTATGGCTTTTAACACATGTCCTTTGCCTCTGTTCCCCATAAACATTCCGAAAATAATCAAAAACTGATAAGAAAACTTGAATCTACATCTAAGAAACTTTTTGCGGCACAGCAATCAATCATATTCAATACCCAGTTTATATATATATATATATATATATATATATATATGGATCTTCTATTTATGATTCGAGGAACAACTTTGAATGAACATTTCTCAATTTTGAAGAATAATGTAAGGATGATAGTTTACGTTGTCAGCTAAACGTTATGATAAAACAAGGGATCCTTCGATCTTCACGGGCCCCCACGAGACCGGACTCCTGGGAAAATCCGCACTCCACCAATCGAAAAGATAGAATTGCGCGCGTGGCGCAGCGGGGGCTCTCACCCTGGAAGGTTCTGTTCCACATGGCTCTGGTGACCGCCGAGCCGTTGCTGATGCTGTACCCTTGCCGCAGGGTGTCGTTCAAGGCGTAGGCGTACAGCGTCACAGCCTCGTGGAACGAGGCCACGAAGGTGTTGACCACCGGCTCGGGGTACGTGTAATTGAACTTCTCTAGCGCTACTGCTTTCACCTGCAAGACAGGGCAGAAAGAGGTCCACAAAAAATCGTCGGTGGGTTAAGATGATATTGCCAAATAGCGAGGTAGGGTGAGGGTTATTAGCTTCCCAGCTTCATCTTTTTCCAAGAGAATTTGTGTTGTAAATATTGTCAAGTTGTTCTCAGTACGGCTGTTGGAGTCGGAGTCTCACAAAAGTCACCAAGGGACTTGTCACGGAGACCCCGACCCCACCACCCAAACGAGCAACTCCCACAATGAACGGTTAACTTAGAAACCAAAGTTTAAAGCCCCACAAAGCGCAGGGACGGCCGCCTCGCTCAGGTCACCCTCTCATCACTTCACCAGTTAGTTGCCAGTTGCCATCGTTACGCTACTGAGTCTTGGCATTTCAAAGACGAACGAAGAGCCCCAGGATGATTGTGCAAATGTAGTTTTAAGCGAAAATATGTAAACCTCTGTTAACTCGCGCCTCGCTGGGGTCTCTGACCTGACGTGCCACCCCACTGGGTGGGGGTGGGGCGTATTTCGCCCCTGTCCGTATCTCATTTCATAGAAAGGCTGATGCAAAATTACGTACGGCTTTCGAAAGCTCCAGGAGACAAAAATACGTTATACAAACTATGTTTATGGCAGCTTAATGGCGATGCTACCGGAGATCAAGAAACGTGCGAGAAGGCAAGATAGCAAGATGGCTCCATAGGCTTAAAACAGAGCAATACATATTTCCCTTATAGCTTTTTACTCAGCGGAGCTACGGTAAATGTTTTGGTATCACTTAAATACTCTCATCGTGGCAAATCGAATACTGTATCATATGACCAAGCTATGCTAAATGCTGAAAATTATCTGACTTCAAGCTAGTGAAATCAAAATGGAAACTACCTAAATTTAGTGCACAGTTGTTGGCAAAATAATCACTGTATGCCCATGTGACGTCACATGACCTTTGAATGTTTTGATGCTCAAACAGGCAACTGTATAGTCAGGATCGCGGTACATGGTAATACGTGGGAATACATGGCAATACATGGCAATGCATGATAATACATGGGAATACATGGAAATACATGGTATGAAAGATTCCAAATTGAAGTATCCAATATTTACTGAAGAAGAATCCTTCTTATTTTTAACATGTGCATAATGGGGTAACCCAAAAAATCACTCCATCTTAGGTTAACAACATGACAATGTTAATATAGAAAGTTTGTAGATGCTAATGACCTCACGATACTATGAAGGTTTGGAACTGATCTTTTGGCAGATGTTCCTTTGGTACCCTGCTAACTCGTGATTTTGGGTTTTGAGGTCAGGTCGCTTTGCCTTTAATAGCTCCTTGATTTGACGTGAACTAGCCTAAAACATTTGGTCAGATGCTTAAAATTCATCAGAAATACGGTACAGTATGTTGCCCTGTTCTGTGTCTCTTCGTTTCTGCGTTATTCGAGGAAAACCAGGAGGGGAGGCGAATTCGTCCTCCTCCCCGCGCGGGGCGCGTGTTACGGCTATGGAATTGAGGGCACAAGCAGAGAGAGTTAGAGAAGCGTGACTGAAGCATCCTGCCCTCGCCTGCTGTCGGTCTCACGAACGAAGATGGGCGGGTGATACAGGAAACACCTGCTTCCCTGCTCCAAGGAAGTGCGACGTGTGATACAAAATTGCACATACCATGCTGCCAATCAGGATTGTAGTACGTTTGTGAACTTTATTTTTAGGCCAGTACTACTTGAAATACGGTTTTATGAGATTCCCCGAGCTCCCAGCATTCAAAACTGGGACTTTCCCATGTTCCCTCATATGGAATTGCGCCAGGACTTAGCATCGTCTAATTTCGTCACAAATTGGTGGGCTGCGAAGCCGCCAGACAGCGGTCCTGATTAAAGCACTGGGATGGAGTCAAAACAGGCGAATCCGGGGAGCAAGGGGAAAGGGCCCGCGGAAAGGGCTTCGGGAACCCCACACTGTATCCCAGCGCCACTCTGAAACTTCCCAGATTCTCCTGAAATTCTCTCTCCCTGATGCAAGTACGTATTTACGTCACAACGATGAGACTCCGACCTCCTGATGGTAGCACCGTTAAGAGATGGCGCCCTTCTGACTAAAGCACCCCCCATCGGATATCCTGGATCCTGATCTTGATATTGGATATCCTGTGGTTCTGAAATCCAGAGGGTTTCCTCTAGGTACGGGTGAATCACAAATAGTTTTCTGTATTCTATCCATTTCAACATGACCGCATTTCAGGTCAATTTGGGGTCGATCATTTCAGTTTAACAAAGGAACCTTCCAATTCGGTTTGTATACATAAATACAACTCCATGCAACCTTTCCACCATGACCTATATATGTACACAACACAGTCCATTCAAATGGGCCATGTGATGGTGATTGCTCTCACTGCCGGCTGGCCAGCGCGGCGTCGACAGCGCTCACCTCCCCATTGTTGCCGCGGCCGGACGGCGGCGGCCGCTGTTCAGTATTCCGGCGGCTGGCGCGCTGATTGACACGGCCCGCCGCTCAGTGGCTCGTATGGCATATCAGGCGGCCGCCCCGCACTCACTGCCTCCTGCGGCCGCGGCTGCCGCTGCCAGCGCCAGCTCAGTGCTCCAGGGAATCGCTATTGCCACCCCCGCCGCCACCCAGGCAGCCGCTAATACGTACCAACGGCAGCCTGCCACAGCGGCCGGCTCCCGCTGGTACAGCCATAGGCGTCGAAAACGACGGGGTAGTAGTCTCCCCCAGCTGGCGAACAAAGCGCACGCCCGCTTCAAATGTTTCAACTCAATCTGGGCGTTGCGTTTTTCCCCTAATCCTGCGTGGAAATATGTGAATTTTGCTATTGTCAGTATCTGTGAAATGCACACGAAGCATTCTTAAAGACAACTATCATTTTCGATCTTGGCCTAACCCCTCCCCCTCTATCATACCCAGGCCGGAGTCCAATCTCCCTCCTCTCATCCGCCTCGAAGAGGATCCCTAGCTACGACCCTGGGTAGGGCTATAACACTCGGAAACGTGGCACGCTTTCGTAAGTCTGCGGAGCGGTAAACACAGGGCTGGGAGACTCTCTCAAAGATTTCGTTGAAGGATGAGTGCTATTCAAAGGCGCGAGGCACAAACTTGAAGTGTGGTTGAAGCACAGCGACTCGACAGTTTCTCTTTCCATCCTCGAATTGTTTCGCATACGACCATCAGGCACTGGGCTGGCGGGACACTGCTGAACTGACCATCAGGCACTGGGCTGGCGGGACGCTACTGAACTCTATACGACCATCAGGCACTGAGCTGGCGGGACACTAATGAACTGACCATCAGGCACTGGGCTGGCGGGACGCTTCTGGACTCTTTACGACCATCAGGCACTGGGCTGGCGGAAGGGTGCTGGACTCTATACGACCATCAGGCACTGGACTGGCGGGACGATGCTGGACTCTATACGACCATCAGGCACTGGACTGGCGGAAGGGTGTTGGAATCTATACGACCATCAGGCTTTGGGCTGGCGGAAGGGTGCTGGACTCTATACGACCATCAGGCACTGGACTGGCGGGACGATGCTGAACTCTATACGACCATCAGGCACTGGGCTGGCGGGATGATGCTGGACTCTATACGACCATCAGGTACTGGGCTGGCGGAAGGGTGCTGGACTCTATACGACCATCAGGCACTGGACTGGCGGGACGCTGCTGAACTCTATACGACCATCAGGCACTATTGGCGGGAGGGTGCTGGACTCTATACGACCATCAGGTACTGGACTTGTGGGACGATGCTGGACTCTATACGATCATCAGGCACTGGACTGGCGGTACGCTGCTGAACTCTATACGACCATCAGGCACTACTGGCGGGAGGGTGCTGAACTCTATACGACCATCAGGCACTGGGCTGGCGGGACGATGCTGAACTCTATACGACCATCAGGCACTGGACTGGCGGGACGCTGCTTAACTCTAGCTTCATGCTTGGGGATGATGCTGTATTTCGTTGCTCTCAGCGTCTTTCAAAAAGTGTTCTATCTGACTGATTCAGAGAAAAACACCCCTTTGCTATTATTTCTGTCCAAGAGAGACGAAATGTGGATGTTTGTAAGCAGCCAATGCAAAAGGCGACAACTTGCACAAATTCAATTATTTTTTGGTTCTAGAGGGGAAAGTTTTTCAGCAGCAGCTTTAATCGCTTGTCCCCTCATTTCAAGCATTTTACGTTACAGGCACCATTTCGTCATTCACTGCTTTGACTCTAAATGTTTATATTGGTCTTCTACAGAGCTAGAATTGAAATACCGAATTGTTTTGAACACTCTGAATGCACAAATATATCAATAATGTGTCATAACTATTCTTTTCTAGGTTTCCTCTGCCTGCAGCTGTTCTGCAAATCGTGTTTTACGGCCATTTCGTTTGTACTCTTTTAAAGCCATACACGTTGATATTATTCACAAGAAAATGCATACACAGGCAACAGCCGACCGTACCAGGAGGCGGAAATTAAAATTGCAGACATCAGTCATAGCGACGGGTTTGCAAGGGTGTCGTCACAAATTTTCGAGTGGGGGGCCGGAGCCAAAGTGGCGGGGGGGCAGAGGTGAAACACTTCAAAGGCCTACTTCGGCTTAAATTCGGCCTTTTTAATGGTATTTCCGGCAAAAATGGGGGGCGGCCCCTCAATTTTCAATAGTGGGGAGTCCCCCCCCGAGGCGACGCTCCTGTGAGTAGGTGTAATGTAGCAATAGCCAGTAAGCGTGGATGGCGGACAGAGTAGAGGCAGAGGTGGGGTCAGCAACGGGAGCATGAGTGACGCAGTCAGCAGAGAACGGAAAGACAATTTATATTCCCATCTTCGTCCCCTATTGGCAGAGGAGAGCTGTAATTTGGTACTCATGGCAGCGTTCTAAGGCAGTCTTGGAGGCCCAATCTCTGTATTGACGACGGAACGCCGTTCATAAGTGTCCACAGGACAAGGTCGTGCCCCGCACACGTGTCGGTGTGTGCTGCGTCAGAGATCTCATCGCTCGGGCTGGCGCGTGGGGGTGCACGACTGGCACGTGGGGTTGGTGCTGGTTCACGTGCAGTGGCAAGAGAGTACAAGGTATAATATGATAGAACACAAAATAACAACAGTAATAATAGCAGCCTTGTCAGCATCGAATGCAGATTTGCTCTTAGGTTCTACTGGTCAAAAACTTATTCATCTGCAATATACTTGAGGGATATCAGTTCGGTGTTACTACACATATCTGAGCATTATTTTGTTTAATTATAATGTTTCCTTCGTCAGGCACATGCATCAGCAAACTATAAAACAGAGACTAGTCTAGTCGTCTGGATGTTACCTAAAATAGCAAACCCTAGTCGTTAGCTGTGAGCAGGAACCAACAATCCAGCATTGGCCTCAAACATACTCAGATGCTGCAGCCACATATCACAAAGTTGCAGAATCGGGTTATGTGTGGTCACGGGAGAAGAAGACCTTCATGGAGCTCCTCCCCTGGACGAGACCTGTTGAGTTGCGACTCAGAGTTGGATTCGACTCTGAGTCGACTCAAATTTTCTCTGAGTCAGAGTTGAGTCGACTCACTTCCAGATTTGGATTGAGTCTGAGTCGACTCAACTGCTTGACCGGTTGAGTCGAGTCAGAATCAGAGTCAGCCTCTAAGCTCTGAGTCGGGAGTTGAGTCGACTCAGCACTCTTTTTCTTAACATATGTGATCACATGGCTGACATTTTAGAAATGTTCACAACTAATTTAGAAGGATTTCAAATTGACATTTAGTAATAATAGGTAATTTATTATTTTCATATCCACACTACATCCATTCCGGGATCAGTCGTTAACAAAAATAGGTTATGTAAAATATACAGTTTCAAAAGCACACCTATTTTTTAATTTTTTTCCAAGTTGTTCCCAGTTCGACTGCTGGAGTCGGAGTCTCACTAAAGTCATCAAGGGACTTGTCACGGAGACCCCGACCACACCACCCGAACGAGCAACTCCCACAATGAAGGGTTAATTTAGAAGCCAAAGTTTAAAGGGAATGTGGCACCTTGGTCGAATCCTGGAATTTAGTGTTATTAGGCATACTTGTAGTCAAAAATAATGAAACCACTCACGATTTCTCTGAAAAATGTACAATAAGCTCAATATTTGGTTTTTAAAAATACTCCTCTAGAAAAAGAAAGAAATAAATATCAGCCTGTGGATGATGTCACCATCTGGCAACCACTACCATACTTTAAACGCTTCAAGGGCTTCGATTGGCTGATGCTCATCGTGACGTCAGCATATGTCGTCACGCCAGTAGTGCACAACAATGGCCGCCGGCGACGGGGGGCTGAGGGGGGCTGGTGTCAGGTAGGTTTTAGCTTTTTTCTACGGAAATATCGAGTTCCAAGACAAATGAAATATGGAGTACCGGGTTTTCCGACCTGCTTTACAACTTGGCTATCTCAGTTGAAATCACGTTGTGAAGGTGCCACATTCCCTTTAACGTCCCACAAAGCACAGGGACAGTCGGCCCGCTCAGGTCACCCTCTCACCAGTCAGTTGCCAGCCGACCTCCGTCAGGTAAACTACTGAGCGCCGGAGCGTCTCAGGGGAACTGATCCCAAGCCTGGACATGCACTGCCACTGCATGCTTCTTAGCAGCGGGCCGGAGCACAACGCTCTACCAACTGAGCTACCGAGGCGGGAAGATATTTGCTAGATATTTTCCATTTAATCTTGGCAACAGCATGCAAAATCATACAAAAGAATGTGGTTTGGCACACAATCAGACTTATTGCTTTGAGGGTGCATACCATACAAAATCCTAAGCTGATTATCATGCAATAATTCACTCTTAAGAAACCCAATCTTTATTTTCTATTTTCTTCCTTCGGTTGACTGAAAACACTAAAAAAACTAAGTAATATAAGCGCCAAGTAGATAGTACCAAAAGCCTTGTTTTGCACATAAGCCTTGCAATGGTTCAAAACGGAAACTAAAAGCTTCAATTAGGTGTTTGTTCAAAGCACTTTCTTGATTTGTTGTGGTTTGAGAACATCCCCTAGTGGATAATGTAAACACTGACGACCCAGCATTGTACCTACTGTCCTCTGTATACGGAAAATAAAACTTAGTCCTATCTCAGAATTTCCCTAAATAATTTCAAACCGTGAAACTGACAAATACACATCAAGAAGCCTCTCACAAACCACCACTCTTTAAATCATGTTGATTATTATTTACCAACCACTGCACCCACGCGCTCCACTCCAGGCACAAAACTGTCATTGTGCGCCACAAAATATTCGCGATTTATGCTTTAGTAGCCTGAGGGCAATATTTTTCCTAAACCTGCATATTTTCTAAGGTTTTTAAAGTCACGTGAATTTTAAAGTGCTCTTCATTGTCATCTTTTGTGCCATCCGAGCCTAGGTTCGCGTAATGTCTTCAGATCGTCATTAGTGTTTACTATACCTTTTTCGGGAGGAGGAGGCGAGCGTTCATTGTTTGTTTTGTTTTTGACTGAGGTGCTGCATGGGTTCGATGCGACGCGGCTTAGTATTTATTTTTAAGTTAAAATTGGCACAGGATTGTACAGAATGCACTGGGGCAGGAATTGCCACTCAAAATGACATATATTAAAACATTGATTCGTATTATTTTTCCGTTCTTTGCGTTTGAAACCCCGCTTATTGCCTAAATTATGACCACTCATGAAGGACATCCTTCAAAATGAAAAGCCCTCAGATCCTCCATCTCACTCACATTTTTGCGTTTAGCACCTTTTTTCATTCCTATGCAGACATAATTTGTCATGAATTAATGCATTGCAATTGACATTTTATTGAAGGATATGTGCAGTTAGTAAATAGTTAATGTCATGAATAAATGTACTAAAATTTGCATATTATTGAAGGAAATGAGAATTTTTTGTGTGCGTACTTGGCCACCATTCTGAGTCGGAGTCGACTCCGACTCAAAGATGTTTGAAAAGATAAAGTTAGTTGACCTCGGATTGGAGTTTTAGGGCACGTCAGCTGCTAAGGCTAAGGCTGCTAAGGCTGCTTGGAGTTTTGGAGTTTGGAGTCCTCACCTCGTGGACATACCAGGAGGAGATATGAATGCAGGGTATTAGGATGTTTCGCACTAGTGCGATCAGGAACTTCAGGAGGCTTGGGTGACTGGGAACATACTTGACTCCTTCACCAAGACTTTACCTTGATATCGAACCAGATCGGGGCGTAAGCAGAGACCATGTAGACGATGAGTGACGTCTCTGCCGATCGTAGCTAGCTTAACTAGTTGATCCGGGCCGAGAGAAGCGGTCATCTCTCCAGAGAGCTGGCTTTTAGGAAGACTGGTCTACAGCAGATGACGGACCTTCACCGAGTGGGTGCTGCTCCTATGGATGTCCCAACATGGAGTTTGACGAGGACTGCTACAGTGGTTGAAGATCATGGTCACTTAATTGCCTCTGTAAACTCTCCCATTTGGTTCAATATCAAGATCAAGTTGTCCTGGTTGGTAGGGCCAATTCACGTTCTTAGCCACCTTAGCCTCCTGAAGTTCTTCCAGGCACCTGTGCAAAGCATACTCATTCCTTACATCTCTCCCGGTGTACCCACATGACGAGGTCATGCTCCAACTTATGCCTTACAGGCAAGATGTCGAGGGCACAAAAGCTGTTATTAGAAATATTCTGAACTTGAGGGGTAGAGGGGAATCAGAGAAGATCCAGCCCAGGCGCAGGCAGCTATCAGAGTTTAATGGAGAAGACGCGATGCTGCAGGGTTTGGCCGGCTGGAACGGAGCTTAGGAGCTCCTGATCAACTGCCGCCTCACAAAGGACATGGCTAAATCAGGGACGCCGCCATCCACTCCCAACCATATTTTTTTGTTCAACCCCCCCCCACCCCGGTGTTTGAACACCACCCTACTATGGTTTTTTCCAAGGGTGCCAGAAAACGACAGGGTGGAGCGCCTAGTATCTGTGTCAATTGCACGACTATTCATACGGTTTTTAGTTTGTGTCGCCTCAGGCCAATGATAATTGTTGGGATTTAACGACGCACCAACTACCAAGGCTATACGGCGGCGCTAACTCTCACCTTGTTGGGAGGCACTTTGGGGATCAGATCGACTGATTCAGAGGCTCCGGCGGCACTTGAACCTGGCACTGGTGACTTGGAGATTTTGATGTTATCCACTAAGCTACCAATCTCCTCCATATCAGGCCAGGTCACCAGGCCAAGTCAAGCGGCCAAACCTCCAACAATATTTCAAGTGGTACAAATGAAAACAAGTTTGATCTATTAATCTGAAATTCATATTGCAAAATAGGTCGATCAAACGCAATAATTTTTGGTAACGGGATTTTCGATATCGGAAACCTAGGGTTAGGTACGGGTCCATTGATCACATTTGGAAATGCATGAGGAAAGCGGGACTTGGTCGAGCAATGGTTCGGTTTCCATACACACGGCTTATAATAACCTCCTATTCTCAGAATCGTAGTATCTTAGACTACTTGCCAGGGTCATCTTGCATGTTTGGACCTGCGACCTCTGAGAGGTCACAGAGAGGTCACACTGATGGATCAGCGCAGAGCCTGCAGTGGGTACATCAGTCACATTGACACACTATTCATCGGCTAGAATGAGAAATATATGAGAAATAAAGACAAAGGAAAAAGCGATAGTATCCCATTCCTCAGCTGGGTTGGCTTCGATGACTAGGACAGAGCCCGTAAATTAATCTTAGCGGAGAGCGATGATTGATCGAGATTATGCTGGGAAGAGTACGTCACTGGTTGAACATCTGATTGGATATTGGATTCAATCTAATCCACGGGCCAAATATGCTTAAATCGACCATAATAACCTGACCTTTTCGGATTTGGATATGAATTTTGACTCAGATTTCCCTGGATTGAGTAGTATTTTTGGTATGGATTAAATTCCGATTGATAGAGCATCAGCTGCTAAGCTGCACACCGCAGCTCTGCGGTGTGCAAACGGACTGTCCGGGATTTGGCGGAGGAACCTCGAATATGGAGTGGAGTTGATGTGAATTTTATTTTCGATATCTGTGGCGAGAGAAAGTAATCAACATAAGGTTATATTCCCATTTCCCCGCCAGACACTGCACCTGCGCCTCCACTAACTGAGGGAAAATTGACGCACATCGGAGATATGAGTGCTAGTTATTTGTGGCAAGAAAGCAGCCTATTCAAGGCCAAATGCTTTGCCTAGCTCGATGATAATCTTGTTGTTTATCCATTGAATTTTGAAGTTCCTAGGGAACCAAAACTCATGAAATTGTGAGCATACAAAAGAGTTATATCCCAGACTATTGCAATGCCATGTTTTAAGGTGCCAATAAGCCAATTTAGTTTTTTGTTTTGTCCATCAGCTTGCCGATTAAAGTTTACATAAATTTGTACAAATTTCTCGTCAGGTACCTACTTATATTTTTAAAACCAGTCGCATGGGGCCACATAAACCAACAGAGGCTCAGCACACCACTTTAAATTTTAATCATGAACACGACACCTGTCGTCAATTTTTTCCAAACAAGTCTTTTGCCACAATCATACCTATAACTTGTTTATAATACTGCCACGGAGGGGTCACAAGCTCGAGGAATATTCTTACTTGTTTATATCCTTGCAGCTTTACATTTTCCGGCCATGCCAAACGTACTGAAATGAGAATAGTTTGCATAAAGATTCATAAAATAGCGTACTAGCGGTATGAGAAGAGAAAGTAATTTCCCACATTTTTCTCATTTTTATCACTAACCCTATATCATTGCATATGATCTTAACTTACTTCACCTTTATAGCTCATTCAATGCCAGAAAAATCATCCTCTAATCTGGCAAGATCTACTAATATACGTGCTTGTGGTCTTAACTGTTAACACGCGCATTGACGGGGGGCGGGTACCTGCCCCCTCGGGTTTTTCGGAGACAGCAGAAAAACGGCGGCGCGTTGCACCGCCGTACTTGGCATACCTTTTCCCTCATGATTTTTACAACTTCTGTGAAAATTTTAAGGTTAGGTCATCTCAGGTCAGGTCACCAGTACAGGTCAAGTGACCTGACCTCAAGAAAGTTTAAGATAGCATAAGTCGGAACAGGGTGAACTTATACGATTTAAACTCATATCACATAATGGGCCCACTGAGTTCTCTAAAACGTGTTCCGGTATTTTTATATCGATTACCTAATGTCAGGTACGAGGCATGACCTCTCCATTGGAAATACATGGGAAAAATGTTTTTTACTAAATAACTCAGTAACGAATGGTGATAGAGCGTTTATTTTAGCTGCATCAGACTCACCTTGTTTTTGCAGTTCTAATGATATGCTTTTATATAATTTTACCGTGACCTGACCTCAGGTCAGGTCAAATCCTTGATTTGACCTAGCGAGGTCAAATTATATATCATTCGATTTGGCTTGCTGCAAGGATTCACAAAGTTTAAGTCGTTTTGCTCTATCTTTACTTGTTCAGATGTAATGGCCGAAAACCTTAATTTACATGTTATCCCTATGTTTTGACCTATCGTGACCTTAACACGCGCTTTGACGGGGGTCTGAGCCACTTTCGCATTGACGGGGGCGGGTACCCGCCCCTAAGATCTCGAGAACTACGGTAGGTAGCGAAAAACGGTAAACGGCGTTGGGCTGCCCATCCACTTCTCCATCGAAAACATTTGAAAATTTTTTTGTTAGGTGACATTTAAGGTCACGAGAGGTCAAAACATGCCCGTCATAGGGATAACATGTAAATTCAATTTTTCGGCCATTACATCTGAAAAAGTAAAGATTGAGCAAAACGACTTGAACTATATGAATCCTCTTAGCAAGCCTAATCGAATAATATATAATTTGACCTTGCTAGGTCAAATCAAGGATTTGACCTGACCTGAGGTCAGGTCAGGGTCAAATTATATAAATGCATATCATTAGAACGGCAAAGCCCAGGCGAGTCTAATGCAGCTAAAATAAATGCTTTATCACCATCCTTTACTGAGTTATTCCGTAAAAAACATTTTTCCTATATATTTCAATGGAGAGGTCATGCCTCGTACCTGACTTTAGGTCATCGATATCGAAAATACCGGAACATATTTTAGAGAACTCGGTAGGGCCATTATGTGATATGAGTTTCAATCGGATAAGTTCACCCTGCTCCGACTTATGCTATCTTAAACTTTTTGAGGTCGGGTCACTTGACCTGTACTGGTGACCTGACCTGAGATTACCTAACCTTAAAATTTTCACAGAAGTTGTAAAAATGATGAGGGAAAAAGTATACCAAGTACGGCGGAGCTACGCGCCGCCGTTTCTCCACTGTCTTTGAAAAACCCGAGGGAGGGGGGCGGGTACCCGCGCCCCGTCAATGCGCGCGTTAAATGTAACCTGACAAAAAATGGTTCAAATATTTTCGATGTAGAAGTGAATGGGCTACCCAACGCCGTTTACCGTTTTTCGCTACCTACCGTGGTTCGTGAGATCTTGGGGAGGAGGTGGGTACCCGCCACCCCCCGTCAAAGCGAAGGTGGCTCAGACCCCCGTCAATGTGCGTGTTAAGAAGTCAGGTTTTCCTGCTAGAGTTCTTTTTTTACTTTTCTTCGACTGTACTAAGCCTAGGAAATACTCTGAGGAGAAAAATATATTTGCATTGTTGAACCTTTAGACTAACTTTGGACAACGCTTTTTCTTAGATTAAATGAACTATAGTTAGGCCTTCGTCAAAATATTTTCGGCGCTCCAATCTGCATGACTTATATAATGTCGCGTAATGGTAGTGTTCATGTGTTGAAATGATTTTCTAGATTACACTTATTTGAATTGAACACTACCACTGTAATCTTAACACGGACAGTGGAGGGGTCTGGCCTCAACCCGCAGTGGAGGGAGGTCCTAAAGTGTCACTCCTCCTCTTGAGATCTCAGATGACCTTTGATCAGAATGAAGAATGAAAAATCAGAATGAGATGACTTTTGAACTGTACCTGTGATCTTGATATTAACATTGAGTAACCTGAACTATGGCGCCATAGCATCAAATATGTCATGCTGAGTAAAGCCATCTGACCAAAACTACTGGAGTCAATGACCTAAAAATGTCAATGTTGCCTTGAAACGTGACCTTTGACCTTAACTTGACCTTAATGTGAGGGTGATCCTGCCATATCCTCCCGATTATATGGCGTTATTACGTCACCTTTACAATGCAGGCAAACTGGTGCGATCGTGCGATAACTGGTAGCTTAAAATATAGGTATCACTTTAAAAGCCTTTTAATTCATTAGTAATTTTAATTTATACTTTAAAAAATATCAACCGATTTTAAAAATCACCTCAAGTTTAAGTGGGTTCCGGCTGTGAACTGTTCTCCGGCCACCTCGGAAAAAATGATTGGAGAGCGGTTTTCAACTGGAGTCGATTCGGTGCTTTGGGTCGACTCTGCAGCCCTGCCACTGAGTGTCGTATATTCACAGAAGCTCAGACCATCCTTAGAACTTATTCACAGTTGGCGGAGTGTGTCTACAGAATCTGTCAGTGTTTATTTTGTTGTCAATCTCCTCGCGTGCCTTTGTGATTTCGGTCGGTTGATTCTGTCGGCAGATTCTGCCGGCTGTGAATAGGCTATTATAGCGAATGCATTTATTAGTTCTTATTTCATGTATTAATAGATCAAAGGTTATTGTCGCGAAGAAATAATTTTTTTGTGTCAGTGCTCCGACAATAATGTATATGGCACCAACGGGAGCCAACCACCGCCCATTCATCTCTGACTTTAATTTAGCTTCTCTTGTGGCCTGTGCAAACTCCTAGTTCGTGGTGGGCTAAGGCACAGTAGTGAACAAGAAAAATGACGGAATATAAAAATGATGAATTTGCAAGCCTGAAACAGGGTACTGCACAATGGTGCAGGCTGTTTCCTTATCAATTGATAGTGATATATGGTTGATAGTTAATAGGGTTGTTTTCGGTTCTTTTTTGTAGCTTTAATAAATATTCTAGCTCTGATCACGATCTGTGATGAACTGCTCTATAGACTTGTTGCGTGAGGAAACGGGGTGGGATTTGGCAGTGGATACAGAGGATGGGGTGTTTTTGCGGTCTCGGACGGAGAGCTCGGAGCGCCCTCTCCGCTGCGGCCGCTCTCTGGCGATCAGTGATGATCGGTCGCCACCCTCCGGAAACCATCCAGTAGCTGGAACTGCATGACTGTCTCCGGCACGGCATCCTGCCTGCGGCGACGTGGTAAATTATGGAGCTCCGCGGCGCCGTTCCGACTGGAAACTCACCGGGGGTCTTTCGAAGCGGACCACCCTTCCAACACTGCAGACGGAGTATTAATCTCCTGGCGTTATGCGGTGGATGTTCGCCAAAAGCGATTGCTTCCCTTTCTGAGCTTTATCGGAGAATGATGACTTTAGACGCGGTGGAATATCGGTGGTGTGGGCCAGTCTGATTGGAGGAATAGCGTCCTTTACCTCACGTGGCTTGGCAAGGGTCCACTGACAACCGACAGCTGCAGAGGAATCGGGCTGATTAACCAGCGCCGTGGTGGGAGTGGCTGGTTGTTGTATTTCATGTCGCTAGTTTCAGCAAATCAAATATTTTTGGCAGATTTTATTGAGTATTTTAACACAACGCATTCGAGAGGGAACGTTTTCCCTCATGACCTGAAATATGTGAAAGTAAAAATATGTTCCAGGATCATCTAATAGTGTAATACGCAAAGTAGATACAATATCTCTTAGACCAAGTAAAATTACCTGACAGATACAACAGCATGCACAAACTATTAATCAAAGCCACAGCGAAGGCTAATCACAAAATTGAAGATTGTTAACTCTGAATTTATCCATCCATTATCTGACATCGGACATTTCACATCTCCTTACCTCGACCATTAAATCAATCAAACTCATCTTAAGATGTTTCATTTATGTGGTTTCATTCAGGTCTGCGGAGCCCGCTGGCAACATCAAAGAACTCAATTACTCCAAAGTAGCACTTGGTCCTGAGAGAGAACCATATACAATTGGCAAGCTAGAATGGCAAGCGAGAACATTTCACTGACTAGGTCTCTGCCTTAAGGCTCTGGGAAATTTTCAAACTAGCAGAAATTTTCCCCGGATACGACGTTGGTATCTGCGCTGGGTTGATTCTGACCCCGGGTTCGGTTTTGGTCATTTTTTTATCACAGAACATAGCTAAGTTTCCTCTCGATACTTGTATACTATGGTATATGTATACACTGATTTAACAATCGCCCCGGTGGGTCTCCGAGCTGCCTTCGCCCTGGTGCGGAGTGTTCAAACATCCCCCCGATCTCGGCTCCCATGCGGGAAAGCGAAAAACGCGAAAGCTGGCGAATAGTTCATAAACAATCATGAAGAAACTACATGAGTTACTTTTGAGCTCAGGTCAATATTGAGGTCACGACAGGTCAAAGAAGGTGGTAGGTTAGATAATACTTTCTGGGCTCTTGCGTCTGACAGGTTCGAGTTAAAATCAATTATAAGGCACCATTCGCTCCCTCTTGTTACGGCAAACCGAATGCTCGCCACCGTTTTTTGTGCCGCCGGAAAACCCGAGGGGGTGTTCAACCACCCCTCTCACCCGGGCAAGGGTTAAAGACAAATATCTCTGTATCACAAATTAAAAGTGATTTTATAACCATTTCACGACATTTCAACAAGTATGCAAGTTACTGCGCATTCGCAGCAAAATGATTAGATACACGTATCTATATAAAAACAGTTTAAGGACTGCACGAGGTAAATATCTGAGATTCACCACTTTTCACTGGGTTCATTTTCATCGGTCTCAAAGATGTTTTCTTGGGGTTTAAGCCATTGGCAGATAAATACACTCTTATTTGGTTGAAAATAGCACTCGGCCTAGCTTTCAGGAAGAAATAGAACCCGATTCGGTCCCGGAGTCGGCGATAGCCTCTGTAGTCTTGGGTCCTACAACAACATCTGCTGGGCAAGCAGTGTGAGCCGGATGGGGTGATCGGATGAATCGGTGACTTCATTGTATTTATCTAGGAATAATCTGAGGCAGAACGCAATTTTGAGCGAGGCTTAAAGCATAGATATCTACTCCCAGAATATATTTGTTGAAAAAACGTAGTGTTTCTGGATAAAATTTCACTGTTATTTCAAAAGCAGTTCAATGCAACTCAAACTTATTGAGGCTAAGAAATTTATAAAAATTTCAAATCTCACTTGATTTTGCACCACTTTTGCTTAACACGTTTAGGTACGGGCATCCCTGGCACCTTCCCCGGTACGTGATGAGGGGGTAGGTACCCGCCCCTTGGGATCTCAGAAACTACGCCAGGGAGGAGAAGGCGGCATTAGATAGTCTCGTCTTGGTCTCTATAAAAACACTGCGTATGCATGTATTGTTCAGGTCATCTTCGGGGTCATTTAGAAGTATTGTACTCTCCGGGGGATACTATGGAAACTCAGGTTTTTTACCGTAACGGACGACAGAGCAGAGCTATGCAGAATACGTAAGCCCCTTTAAAATTATATCATCAAGCTCGGTCGGATGATGTATCCTACGGCTTTGGCAGGTCCCATCCTAAGATTTTTCTGACCTATGTCCAGGTCAAGGTCAACATGAGTTACAATGCATGCCATTCAAAATGTAGTGGTAGGCCAAATACAAGGAATCAAAACACGCCTTCTCCAAGCCTCAGGAAGCTATCGAACTCAGCCGATTTCCACAAAAGGTTCAATTTATAGGTCACGGCCCTTACCTGAACCCAGGCCATCGGTATAAATATCCCGGTATAAGTTGTTTTACTCTGTGACCTTATTGTGTGGTTTCTATCCGAATCGACATTGGGCTATCACGGACATAATTCGATGTAGGTGAACACAGAGAAAGTTACTAAATTTACTTTTTCAAAGAAATATACCAAAATTTGTATCAATACAGTTTTCAAAGAACATATTTCTGGAAGGTGAACACCAAGAAAGCTATTCAATGTATGGTATACTTCTTTGAAATATATATTATAGAAATGACGGTATATTTCATTGAAGTATAACGTATATTCAATAACTTTCCCTGCGTTCACCTACATCAAATCAACCAATCAACTCAGCCCCTCTAAAACACCTAGACGGGGCACTTGTGTGCAGTGGTGTAGTGGTTAGCACGCTCACTTTCCACGCGGCCGACCCGGGTTCAAGGCTCGGAGGGTTCCCTGAACAAGGAGCAATCTGGCTACCGAGAAACCCTTCCAATAGGGAAGAGTTGGTGACGCCGTATGACCCTGATAGTTTATGCGTCGATAAGGCCCCTATGGTGACGTGACCCGATTTGACCTGGGACTATAGTTCAGGCGAGGGTCGCGGAAAGGACCAGGAAGCGTATTAGAGTACTCTGTACGGCACCGTTTTTCTTACTTCTATGAAAAACCTTAGGGTGGGGGGTAGGTATCCCCTAATCCCCAACGAATTTGGGGGTGTCATGTACGCTTCAAAACTGGAAGGCTATCCAGCGACTTCCTCGCATAATTTTAGCGCAAGTTTTTATCTATACCTTTTTTCAATGTTAGTAATATATTAGTCGGTCGCACCATTCCCCGCTACATATTTTTGCAATTCTCTAGTAATAAGCAATTAATTACACAACTAAGAAATTCCATACCTTGAACAAAATACCATAAGATAGATGTCTCCCTCCGCACTTTCCGAAAAGAACAGTGACATTGGTAGAATTCGGGGATATGCTCTGGGCCTGCAGTAACGTGCAGCACAGAACGGCTTTAGGTCACGCTAGGCTCCGGAACCAGAGCACCAAGGAAGCTCATTGGTTGACACGCCCAGATTGTGCGTGCGGAAACGCTGAACTCTGCATTCTTCGTGGAACTGTGAAGAGTGCCCGCGAACATATCGATTCACTGGTACCAGACGCCTCAGTTGGCGAATCCACCACAAGGGGGCTGAGATACAACACTGCTGCCCTCCGGCTGAACATAAGTCAAGATCTCATGACATGCCAAGCATCTGTGACTGGTTCCGAGCCAGTCTGTTTCGCTGGACCCATTGTGAGCTATTGTTGCCTCAGTGTGATCTTTTAGCACTTGTTGAAGCCTGAACAAGCTTATCGGCCTGGGCGGCGAACGCCGGAAAACATGTTTACAGCAGCATCTTGAGCCGATGAAGCGCGTTAATCGCAGTTGTTCAGAAGGCGTCGGCAAAGTGCCGAATATATCCGGTCAGAAACGCCAAACACGCTCGCTGGCAAATGTTACACGCCATGTGAGGTTATGGCGGCACTTTGTCAAAGCTGAAGCTGCGCCCGGAGACCCAGCCTGTGCGCGATTGATCAGCTGTGATGGTGTTCGAAGACTGATCCAGACACAGAGCAGAGGCTTTATAGGTTAGGTTCGCCAGTTCTGAGGCGAAATGACAACCTGTAGGACAATAGTTCATGTATCTAAAATATCCGATCTGCTTAAAGAGCTGGTCCTTATTGCTTACATGGTCTACTAGATACAAATCTATCAGATTGACTTCGGGGCCGCTAAAACAATATGTTTTTCTTTAACCCTTGCCCCGGTGGCGGGTACGGGCCACCTTCGCCCTGGTGGGGGTAAAAAGACCGCCGCGATCTAAAAAAAAATAAGAGAGCTAGAAAAAAACGCAAAACGGAAAAATAAATCCCTTAAAAAATGATACCGACAATACTTTGGTCATTTTTCTCGTCAGGACAATATCAAGGTCACCACAGGTCAAAATAGGTCAAAATCACTAATATAAGGTGTACTAAGAAAACCTCATTTATCTCTGAAACTAATATAGCTAGAACCAATATTTGAACACCAATTAAAAGCTCTTGAGGTGCTCTTTTATTACAGTGGCAATTATTTTCGGGGCAGGTCAAAGCCTAGGGAGCTGCAGGTCACTGAACATTGGGAATATTCTTGGGAATCTCCATAGCCACCCATGCATAAGGGCGTTTCCTTTTTCGCTAATAACTTCCAAACCAAGCAAGATACAGCCATAGTTGATGCACCATTGCAATTCTCTGTTCAATGCAAATTGAATGATATGTAATATTGTTATGCCAGGTCCAATTCAAAATTTGACCTGATCCAGGTCAATGGTTTGCCCCCAACTTGACCTGGTATAGTCATGATGTATATTATTTGACTTGCAGTGGTAGGGGTGTGACTTAGGACCGACTCTTTGATCACCCGGTTCAAAAAGATGCTATAGTTCATTTCAACACACTCTGCGTTTTTAGTTTCTCAAAATAACGCCGATAGACCCCTGTACATGGGGTCTGAAGTTTTCATGTTTTTTGTCACAAAACCACCCACTGGACCCGCTGCGGTCAAACCATTACTGACTGAATACCAGTTATAGAGGCCTGGTTGCTTATGGTCGTGATTCTAGGACATCACACTGTATGGCAACCTATTGAACACTCATCCGTTTAACAGCCTCGCATTGCGATAGGAGCATACTTTGACTGTTCAGTACCACAGAGGAGCATGGCAAAGTACTTCATACCATCATAGCAATCTGAAAAAAATATTTCCAAACGTAGCATTGCCAGTTCCAACAGCAATTGCAGTTAATCATAACGGGATAAGAGTGAATCTTCAACATAGCGTAAGAGAGTCTATTTCATTTTCGGATAGCTGCCTATTGTTTTCTGTCCTAAGCCGACTTCCACTAGCTCCTCTGGCCGGTCAAACCACTTTGCAGTCCTGCTCCGCAGCCTGAGATCAAAGTCCTCAAAAAGACTTAAGCTGGCCACTTCTTTTCGAGAGGACTGACTTTAATGCCGGTCTTTTTGCCTCCAGCAATACGTGATTTAAGTAATCATTTTCCAGCAGATACGGGGTGGGGCAAAATCCAGCCGAGCGCTCAGGAGTTCGCCATCCGTGTCACCTCACATCTCCTGGAACACTTGGTTCACTGTACACTGTACAGTGAATACAAAACAGGAAAAATGTACTGTCAAGGATTTTCTTAATCTTTACACTGATTTCAACACGATGGTCTTGACCGGGCAGGAGAGGGGCAGGAGTAGTGGAAACAAGAGAATATGGGACCACACATGGAGAGGATCAGCACCACTATGCTGGACATTTCCTCTCAAAACCCATAATTTCTGAAGAAACAGAAATACTTCTACGACACCAAGGTGTCGCAGGTAGAATGGGATTTCATGGAGGACCATTGCTCGGAAAGGAAGATGTGCTGCAGAAGCTTCGCGGACAAAAGATGGACGGCCACGGTGGAGAGGAGGGCGAAGTAAGAGCAGACGATGAACAAAGAATGTTAAAGAAGAGGAAAAAAGAAGTCAAAAGACACGGGAATGAAAATTACAACAAAAGTTACACAAATGCAGCGAGACATTGAGGATTGACATTGATCGGACAACACTGTCCCTCACAAGCTGACTAAGCCTGTGAACCCTCACGAAATCACATCAGCTGAAGTGCTACCTAGCAAAATCAACGGATGATGAGATGACGAAATACCAGAGGCTGCATATCGAAGTCCAACACGCCAAGAACAGCAGCATCGCTTACCAAAAGAGCTCAGAGCTGTTCTGCCTAAAAATGTTTTAAGAATATCCCAACTGATGTTAACGCCATGAATCTCTGCGTGTTCTTAGACATGTTCACCCTTTCAAAGTTCAACCTCTTTCAAGGCTGAAATGACCATGGGAGATTTCCAACAGGTGCTGGAGAATTAGAATAAGGAGTGAGCATCCAGGAAATGCTGCATTCTGCTTTGGTGAATGGTCCACCTGGCACTTGTTTGTGACAATTCAGTAGTTCAACACACCCAACTTTATCCTGACATATTGTACCTTCTTGCAGTAAGTGCTTAACCTTCTCAGCAGTGACGGATTCTTCGTTTTGGGAGGGGGTGCTGGGGGGCTCGGGCCCATAAGCGTCGCCACCAGCAAAAAAGTGGGGGGGGCAGCTAAAATTCAAACTGACGCTGACAAAAAACTTTCCACGTTAGGACCAAATACTGTTCGAATTTTGGATCCTTGTTGCCTTCTGCAGCGGCTGGTTATAAGAATGTCCGGTTTTCTCCCATTTTGACTGAGATCAGGAAATGGTTGGCCAAAAAGTGGGGGAGAGGCCAGGCCCCCGGTCGCGACGCCCCTGCTCAGGCCTAACCCGACATTGCTTCAGATCAGTCTTCGGCTATGCATTTTCTATGGGTAGTCTGCAACTGAGGGGAGGGGGTGCTTGAGCCCCCATGCCCCCTTGTATACGCTACTGCTTCTCAGGGTACATATTATTCATGCTTATTGGTGCATTTGCGGATACAGGGATGGCCAGTCTGACCGTGGTCTTCAAAGCAGGCACGTTTTACCCACTTTTGAACGATTTCGACCAAATTTCTTAAAAAAAACACCGTTTTTACTATTTAATCCAGGCTGGAATCCCCCGACTCGTTTTATTCAGGCCCACCCTTAGATTGATGTTTACTATTTTGGCATGTAGTCATACGTTTTCCAAGCGAATATTACGCAAGAAGAGGCCCCCAGAACTTGTCTCTGGGCAGTAACTACTCGTCCTGCAGTAAAGCCACTTGCTAATTCCAGAGTCAATTCTTGAAAACTTCAGACACCATGTACAGGGGCTCTATCGAAAAAATTTATCCAAATTAAGGCCAGATTTGAATAATTCATACAACATAGCATATTTTGGAACAGGGTGAATTTGAAAACCACTGAACTTACTTGTTAAGTCACACCCCTCGCAGTGGGCATACCAACACTTGTGCCAAAATAAAATTTATATATTTGTTTATTCAAATTTTATAGAGCAAAACACCAAAAATGCTTATTTGACCTTAGGTGACCTTTCAAAGGTCATAGGTCAAAATGTTTGGTATCAACTTCAGAAATGGGCTAAGAGTAAGTCCTAACCCATATTTGAAGTTGATTCCATCCATACTTACAGAGAAAAGCTCATTTCGTGATTTCCCCATGCATTTTGCTCTATACAAGACCTTAGGTCACCAATATCGAAGATAAATATAAAAACATACGTTGTAGCCCCTGGTGGTCCCACTATGTGGTATGAGTTTCAACTTGATCGATTAACCCTCTTTTTAGTTATGCAGTTCTAATAATTTTTTTTAGGTGAGGTCACTTCACCTGGCCTGGTGACCTGACCTGAAATGATCTTGAGCTAAAATTTTCAGGGAAGATGTAAAAATAATAAAGAAACAGCCAGACTAAGTTCGGCGGCGCTGCGCGCCGCCGTTTATCGGTCACTTCGGAAAAACCCGAAGGGGGTCTAAAAAGACCTCCACCCGGGCCAAGGTTTTAAAGAAGCATATCTGGGCATCCAGCCTCGGCTCGTGTTGCTCCAGTGCAGGAGAAGCCGTTGATAATGCCCGACGTTAGGCAGATAGTTCTTCTTGCAAGCGAGTCCAGCAAGCAATGATATAGTGGAAAATAGCCACTATCATGGTTTAACCCTCGCACTTACAGGGGGTTGTTGCAACCCTTCCCGGCATGGTTTTTCAAGAATTGAAAACGAGCTTTTTAAGTTAGGCCGTTGAACGTTTGTATAGCCTCTGGAGAATTCATTGCGCATGTTTTGCAAAAATAATTGTTCCTACCTTTCAATGTCACCCCCCCTGTAAGGGCGAGGGTGGCGAAAACCCGAATACGTGCAAGGGTTAAGTCATCTGAACTACACAGTGCACTCCTCAGAACTATACAATGCCGCAAAAATTACTTTGTGCATGTGCAAAACATGCATTTAATATGAAATAGCCCAGGGGCGGACGCAGACCCGAGTTTTGGGGGCCAAACCCATGTCTGCCTCTGCTTCTGGAGGGGGTGGGGGTGTGGGACGTGCAATTCGGGTGCTCGACGGACCTAGTATAAGCCACCTCTCCAAGTATATGATTGCTCATGGGGGGAGCGAATATTTTTTTGCTCTACAGACATAGTGTAAACACCTTTTTTCAAAAATTTCTTCGGCGTTTGGGGGGCAAAAGATAGTTTGGCCCCCTCCAGCGCTTTGGGGGGCCATGGTCGAAATGCCCCCCCCTGCGTCCGCCAATGAAATAGCCTCAACCTTGTCTTAATAATCTGAAACAAACACTGCATTAAAATTTGAAAGAGACCAAACCCGTATTTGCTGAGATCATTTAATTCACCCTACACTCAAGTGCGCCTGCGCAGTGACTGGATAGTGACTACCCTATCATAATTCTCCTACACTCAAGTGCGCCTTCGCAGTGACTGGATAGTGACTTCCCTATCATAATTCGTCCTACATTCAAGTGCGCCTGCGCAGTGACTGGATAGTGACTTCCCTATCATAAGTCATCCCAGCATGCTGATATACCATCTGTTTGTGTCCTTCCTTGAAATATTCTGATGTATAGGTATATGATGCATAGGGTATCCTAAAGCTCATTCCAGGATCCAAACGGCGCATGCGCAAAATTGTACAGCTATAATACGATAACATCTCTGTGTTACATTATATATTCAACATTTATTTAGAATACCTCTGTGAAATCAGCCCATTGGTTGGTGAGATCTTGGTTGGCCAGATTGGTGTCGTAGCGTGATGAAAAAATCAACAGAAGAGAGTAGGAAAAGTACTGTAACATATGAAAACTTCACTCCTCAGTTGAGCATAAACGCAGTCATCGTATGACAAGACTTGAAAAGGTCATGTATCATGTAACGGGCTATAGCTAGAAACCTGTGGGCAGCGCACGGATATCTAGTCTCAGGCGGATGTAATGCTCAAGCCTGTTTTTTATCATTTTTAACCCAAAATATATCTGACAATGACCGAAATTGATGGTTATTATTTACTCTTACAGGACCATGCCACATATCATTTAAATTATTGCGTCAAAACCAACACGTCGATGTACTTTGTTGTGTTTTAGATCGCATGGTTCCTGATTTGTAAGAAATTTCCTGAATGAGTCAAAATTTGAGCTACTTCCGCCCACTGTGACGTCACGGGTCAATGGATATGGTTCAAACTCGCCTGCAGAGTAGAAGACGGTAAGGTGCTTCCTGTCTTGTTTCAATTTTGTCCGTATCACTTCTGGTTTCCAATAATCGTAAGAGGGGGGGTTCCGACCGGACCTCCCAGTCAGTGGTGGGTAAGAAAAGACCCCAGGCGGTGCCGGGTTAAGCCGCTCACTATAAAAGTGGCAACAAGTTTTATGCACAATGCTTGGAGCTACTACCAAGGAGCAAAGTGATGTTAAAACACCCACAGAATTTCCAGAACTGAGGCGTTTCCATCTCGATATCAATGACTTCAATTCAATTGTACCCTCTGAATGGAAACGTCAGTGCAAGCCAATAACGCTCAAAGAGGTATGTACCCAAACTGCAAGCGTTCAATGTATCCTTTCGTAAGTCGGACCGAACTGCACCAGTTAAATTCGTTCAAGTATTTCCAGAGTCGGATCCAATCAATATCAGGCTACATGCTCAGGCAAGTTCTGCTGCGTTTAATTGGAAGGCGCCCTGAAGATGACGCTGCCAATTGCTGCCGCCGGGCACGAGGCCTGTGCGTGCTACAAAGGAAGCTGGAAAACCGGCACCATCTGAGGTGGGCTCCTTGGCAGCTGCTGCTCTAGCAAGACCAAGTCTGATACATCCCCGTCACCCCCGTGACGTAGTTGGCTAGCGTGCCGTGCTTGGGTGTGGAAGGCCCTGGGATGATGCTGGCCTGTGGCAGACCTTCCTGCGGCCGCCTCCTACCCAGGAGATGGCGGTACACACCGGTGCACCGCAACAGTGGAATCAACACCGTGCCAGCCGGCGTCCCTGTTTGTGGGTGCACGGGCTTTATTGGCCTTTAAAGTAATCCACCGGTCTGGTCTTCCGCCCGCGGCCCACATGTGAGGGCTCGGCTTCTACTGAGAGAGCGACTTGGAGACACTGGAGCAGCCTACGCGCCGCAAAATGCGGTGGCGCTGTCTCATAAGGGTGCTAGCAACTGGAAACTTCCACTTTGTAAATAGCGTGATTTGGGGGCTTGGATTAAAATATCATAACATACATTTTATACTATGATATCACCTTTTATTATGGTGGCTATTGACACTGTTTCAAATTCGGCCAACCCCAAATCATCTTAAAAGATTATCACCTCCGGTGTGAGCGCGTTGTATGAGTGGAAACATACTAACACAAAATAAGTTCGAATTAAGCAAAACCAAAAAAGAAACAAATGTGATTTATCCCCTCTCTTTCACATCTCATGTCTCATGTCCAACGCAGTCAATGTTCATAAAGTCCCAAATGAAAAAGTACCTATATGAAACGACGCAAAGCACTGTCATTGAGTCAAATCCCGAACTACTATTGAATCCTGATAAGACTGAGTGTCTCCAGCTGTTTGGACGATAGAAAATCAAATTAATTTATCTGGAATTGCTTAAATTCGAAATTCTAGGTTCTAATTCCATCTTTGAACCAAAAACCCTGAAATTCAAACCTTCAATGTGGTACCAGACTCATACAGTTCACATCAAGAATGGTGCCGGAAAACCGATGCTCATTCATTAACATAAACATTCATCCAAATGTGCAACTCGTTTGTTCAACGCACTAATTATCCATGAGCACAGGGCTAACGATACAATTAATGAATACAAGAGCTGGGCTTACACACGGAAAAGTAGCCGAACAGGATTTCTGAGCTCAGGCTACGCCTCGGTACAGTTACCATTTCCAGACCATGGCGTTGGAGCTCGGCTGGTCTGACAGTGCCGCGAGCGGCGACAATGGCTCTCAGGGGATTATTGGCGGGGCGCTGACCTGGTCTGAGAAGAGCTTGTAGCGCGAGTCGTCCGGAGCACGCGCTGTCACCGTCAGCAGAGCTTCGTAAGCCCTCCGAGCACGCTCGTTGGCCGCATCAGTGTCGCTCGGCTCAAACCAGGGCCGGTACAGCTTTGTCTTGCTGAAACCACAGGCGCAGTTTCACAGGCACAGGGTCGAATGTGACGTGCACAGCCCCTATAATATGAATGAAACATCGATCCTTTTCTGTTGGACGATACCAAAAATGTGGTTTTGGGTTACCATGACTAACTTAAGTCACTTCATAATGGACACTCTAATTAAATAATAGTGTGTAGCCTGAGCGACAGATCTTGCCGTATAATGCTTCCTGCCTAATGTTGTATATATCTTACCTAATGCTGTTTGGACTTTGATAAGAAAATTATTGAGACAGGAAATGTAGAGCATATCCCAAAACTTTACGACCAATCCCGTCGCATCCTGTCCCATCCTGTCCCATTATTCCCGTCCCATTCTGTTCTGTTCCTCCCGTCCCGTCCCGTCCCGTCCCGTCCCATCCCGTCTCGTCCGGTTCCTTGTCTCCGCTCCCGTCCCTTGATTCCCGTCTCGTTCCGTCCCGTTCCCTCCCGTCTCGTCCGGTCCCTTGCTTTTGCTCCCGTTCCGTTCCGTTCCCTCCCGTCTCGTCCGGTCCCTCGTTTCTGATCCCGTCCCGTCCCGTCCCGTTCCCTCCCGTCTCGTCCGGTCCCTTGTTTTTGTCTCGTCCCGTCCCGTCCCACCCCGTCTCGTCCGCTCCCTTGTCTCCGCTCCCGTCCTTGATTCCCGTCTCGTTCCGTCCCGTTCCCTCCCGTCTCGTCCGGTCCCTTGTTTTTGCTCCCGTTCCGTTCCGTTCTGTCCTGTCATGTCCATTTATTTCTGTTCTCCTCCCCACCCCGCGCAGATCTCTAGCGGATAGACAATAATGTAATTGTGTGTAACAATGCAACAGTATGTTGTAGTCTGATGTGTTATTCAACCTGAAGTAAATGGCGCAAGTGCGCAGAAAAAGTCATGTATTTTCTTATTAATTGTTTCTACTGTAGTTTTTACCTCTTTGAACTTAAGGTGTGTTTGTCAACAGAATAGAGAAATGAGAAAATAAAACAAAGCAAAAACTGGTCAACACACTTCTTCAAAACATTTTTTTCTGCTATAGACCGTACAAACGTGTTTACCAAACTACATACACCTATCGTTAAGATCAGACAGATGGTGAACCCAGAGACGCTCCACTGCGCACTCTTGGTGGGTACACCAACCATTTATCAAACATTTAGGAGCGAACCTGCGCTGAGGTATATCCGAACCCTTTCACTGAGGCCAAACAGTGGCATTAGGCTCAGCGGCAGCACATCTGCCGCGGCTCGGCCGCCCATCAGCCAGGCTATATCCGTGGCCGGATCCTCCCGGTCGGTGAATTTTAGCGACAGAAGTGACAGAAATCACACTCTCGCTAGCACGGCAGGCGCAAACGAATGTTCCGAAACGATATCGCCATGTAACAGGGCAATCATCTAATACCTTGTAGACTTTCTTCAAGCAGTGCGGAGAGGCGTGGAGTTTAGTGCGGCTCTAATCGAGCGGCTGCTGTATTTGACCAGTATTTGGTGCGATGTTTGGTCGGGTGTTTGGTGTGTGTTAGCGCTGCGAATAACAGACGGCAGGACGCCCGGGAGGAGGAGAGCCCCGCTGCTCGCCGCTGCCGGCTAACGACGCCTGCACCCACGTCAGGGTAGGTGGTGTCAAAAAACCGGCCCCTGCACCGGCCGCAAGTTCAACCGCCCGACCAGTGGGCACAACTGCCAGTGACGTTTTTGGTGGTGAGATACAACGCCAAAAAGGCTGTGGACAAGGGGTTTATGTTTACGTAGAACTTCTATGTGTATTCTCCTTTTTAAAGTTTTTTTGTTCCCTTTTTGTATTAAAGGGATTGGTTACTTCATCAAAATTCTAAAAAGGACTATCCATGTGCAAAGTAGGTCTAAAAATCAGGAGGTTACATTTTCACACTTCCAATCGCTGAAAAGGGAAACATCTCATATTGTCTTATTACGCTGGGTTGACCCAAGCATCGCATGTACTTACGAATCTGGCTGCTTGTGGCATCTTACAGCACGTAACGTTGCAGAGGCGATGTCATTTGTTAACACGCACATTGACGGGGATCTGAGCCACCTTCGCTTCGACGGGGGTACCCGCCCCCCTAAAATCTCAAGAATCACGCTAGGTAGCGAAAAACGGTAAACGGCGTTGGCTAGCTCATCCACTTCTCCATCGAAAATATTTTAACCATTTTTTGTCAGGTAACATTAAGGTCACTAGAGGTCAAAACATGACGTCACAGGGATAACATGTAAATTATGGTTTTCGGTCATTTCATCTGAACAAGTAAAGATAGAGCAAAATAACTTGAGCTATATGAATCCTCGCAGCAACCCAAATAGAATGATATAAAATATGACCTTGCTAGGTCAAATTAAGGATTTGACCTGACCTGAGGTCATGTCAAGGTCAAATTAGATAAAATGCATATCATTAGAACTGCAAAGACAAGGCAAATCTAATGCAGTTAAAATAAACGCTCATCACCATCCGTTACTAAGTTATTCAGTTAAAACCATTTTTCCAATGTATTTCCAATGGAGAGATCATGGCTCGTACCCGACCTTAGGTCGTCGATATCAAAAATACCGGAACATGTTTTAGAGAACTTGGTGGGCCCATTATGTGATATGAGTTTCAATCGGATAAGTTCACCCAGTTTCGACTTATGCTATCTTAAACGTTTTTGAGGCCAGGTCACTTGACCTGTACTGGTGACCTGACCTGAGATGGCCTAACCATTAAAATTTGAGGGAAGTTGTAAAAATGATGAGAGAAAAGGATGTCAAATACGGCGGTGCTACGCGACGTCATTTTTATTCTATCTCCGAAAAACCCGAGGGGGCGGGTACTCACCCCCCCATCAATGTGCGTGTCAACATTTACCAAATGACCTGCGCTGCCATTCATGGAAGGGGATTCCTTCATCGCTTGGAATGGTAGAACAGGCCTTTATTTTTTACTTTAAAACGTGCGGAAATTCAAAATAGATAGCTTTGGGTGAAAGGAAATTCGCCACTAGCGATTTCCGACACCCTCAACGAAATTGGTATATCAGTTCAAAACCCATGATGAAAGTGGGACACGCCCTTTGAGGCACCCAATTTTAGAGAATGTTAAATAATCCTCTAGATCGGGAAAAAATGGGACGCAGAGTGCGGCTTCCCGCCGTGGGGTGGCATCTACGCTAAGCCATATCATCCTAATCTGTGTACTAGCAATGAAGGCGCTGAGCCACTCTGCCCCGCGTTAAAGCATGCGATCATTTATTTGGAAAATTCCTACGATCTCCAGAATATTTAAGGTACAATTATGAACGGAAAATCAATGTCATTCTTCATTGCTACTTATTCACATGTCAATACGTATTTCTGAAAATACTGACTGATATACCGCGCCGTACCTAAGTACACGTACGGGTTTAATCAGATGTAGGGTGAGCTGTCGGCGCTACTAGTGTTTTCATTGTAAGGTGTTTCCTATCATATTGTAACGTAGCTTCTGTTTCCTGTGTCTGACTCAAATAAACATGCACGGTTCCAAAACGGTCTTACTTGTTCATTTAGTGAAACATGAAATTGCATGAAACAATGAGTCCGATTTGGTCATGTAACAGGAACCAATGACGGGCATTGAGCCAGTTATTGACTACCCACGCATCTTTCCAAACAACAAGGAGAGTAGTGTGACCCCCACTCTCACTGGGTTTTTAACCGAGAGTAAAACGACAGCTCATGTGTGGAAATCCCGGGGGAGGGGGGGGGTTGGGGGGTCAGGACCCCCTGGATTTTGGGTCTCCCATAGGCTTTGTATAGGGCTTGCATTGCTGTGCCAGCGTTAACCGACCCAGGACCCCCCTGGATGGAGAAGAGATCTCCAGCCATGCGACAGCTCCTTCTCTTTTTGTATTTTCTAAAGGATATCTCTTAACCCATAAAGATGCAGCTTGATATGTAATGTCTCAGCCTTGCTGACATCATAAGTCATCGACAATTGACCGAAGGACCAGACTTCATTGACAATTGGCCCAAGGACCACACCCCAACGGTCAGGGTTGAGCCGCCCCGACGCGGCGAAGTTGTACGGCTAATTACCAGCTCCATCAGCTTTGACACCAACTTGCATATATGAGCGAGAATTTGTGACCTTAACTTCCACTGGCAGGTCCAGGGGGGGCAAGGGACCCGCAAGGCTGAAAGAGTAGCATTCCCTCCTCCCCAATAAAGTCCATAAATCTAATTTGAGCTAAAATTTACAACAAAAAATATGTAAAGTATCATACAATGTCATTCCGTAAAAGTGTGGTGCAATCAAAAATTACACAGAAGCAAATAAATTTTGCTCCCTGCAACATTAATTTTTACATTCAACACAGAAAATTCGTGATCCGCTCCGTTCCCCTCCCCCCACTCACCATTCTCGGTGCAGCTGGCCCCTCCCAATCTCAGGTCCCGGATCTGCCTAAAATTGTACTATTTTGTCCTAGGTTTGTCGATACTAAGCTTTCGGTCGAAGCCGAGCTTATTTCTTGTATGTTAACTTGCGCTCTGATGTAATCCCTGACATGACGCACCCCGATAGGGGGGGGCATATTTCGTTTCCCCTATCTCATTTCCTGGAGAAGTTGAAGCAAAATTATGGGTCGTCTTTGAAACCTCTTGACGATACAAAGAAAATCAGCCGATTTTTTGTCTGATCCATATTTAGGTCACCAGAGGTCAAACAAGCTCAGAAGTCCACAGGATTACTGCAGGGCATTGTAGATTTTCCCGAATATATATTTTACTGAGCGGAGCTAGAGCACATCTTTAGGCATCTTTGGTATCCTCTCATAGTGACCAATCGAAGAATGTATATTATGACTATGCTAGGTCAAACGATAAGAATGGCCTGACCTCAAGCCAGGTCAGGGTTACACGGTGATCTGATATGTTCATGTTGCCCATCAAGCGGCCCCCAATGCCAATAAAAGCACAACGAAGTCAAAATGGAGCTCTGTATTAACCCTCGCCCCACCGGGGGCTTTCGATGCCCCCTAAGGTTTTTTCGAGATAGCAGAAAAACGACGAAACGCAGCACCGCGGTTGAGGGCTCTATCTCTTACCGCATTATTTTCCCACCATCCCTAAAAATTTTACTCCGGGTCACCCAAGGTCAGGTCACCAGGTGAGGTCAACCAAGGTCACCTCACTTCAACTTTGAAGCCCTATAAGTGCTACATTTCTTAGTCGATCGATTTGAAACTTGCTACACTTTATGACCCTTTCAGGGTCTACAACGTGTAAATCCAGGATTTTTCGATTTCGTGACCTGAGGTCAGGTCACGAGACGACCTGTCCCATTCGAAAAGCATGGGGAAAAGCTGTCTCATGATCTAAAAGCCACAAAAATGATTGAAAATACTCAGACTGCTCAGAACAGCGTTTTTGGACACCCTTTCACGGATCCCAGGGGTCATATTTGCCCTTTGACTTTTCAAGGTCATCCAAGGTCACCAGGGGTCAAGAACAGTATTTTGACAATACCTTTTGACCTAATTAAGCTAGAGCGGTGAAACAAACACCATCGTGTTTGTCTTGTCACTGGCTTTCATTTGATATACGGCAAGGTCACTTTCTAACCTTCCGTGACCTCACTTCATATTAGGTCACGAGGTGACCTCTGGAGGTCAAATCACTGGCGGCAGGTCCTTATGTTCCACATAGCGGAAAAAGGACTGGCAAATTCCTATTAAATTTACTTAACCAGATCTCAATAGCTCTAATGGCGTAGGAGTTATGCTCAGTTTTGTTAAGCACTGCATATTTGAGTGAAAATAGCCTATCGTGACCTTTCTTGACCTCTGGAGGTCAAACCATTGACCTGAACGCTTAAAAATGTGAAGTAATTTCTAACTGAATTCACGTGAGCTGCTTTCTAATGCACTTTGCAGATTTGCGCTAACCCCCATATTTTCGGAGTTAGAGGGGGGCCATCGATGGCCCCCGGTTGGGGCGAAGTTGGCGCCGGACCCCCGGTGGGGCGCGGGTTAATTCAGTGCAAAGTTATTGGAAAATAAGCAGTTACAGTCGGTCCAAGTGACCTCGGATGACCTCTGAGAGGTCACATACTCACAGATCAACGTTCATAGTAATGAACTTGTTAAGAACACATGGTATGAGAACTTCTAGCCCGATCTATCTCTTATTTTTTAAAGAAAGAACCCTTTATATTTATCATAAACATTTAATAGGGCGTCCAAAAAATGATCCCATCTTATGTTAATAACATTAAAATTTAGAGGCAGCAGATTTTTAGACACCAGTGCTCTGATCATACTATGAAATTCTGGAACTGAGCGGTGGGAGGATTTTCTTTTGCGCTGCTTGAAACTAATGATTTTGAGTTTTGGGGCCGGATCACATGGACCCCAAATAGGTCCTTGGGCTGACATGACCAAACCAAGAAAATTGGTCTGTTGTGTAACTTAATCAGGGACAAGCCATTGCTTCATTGTTCTTCATCTCCTCGCGTTTGCGTCATTCAGGGAAAAGCAGAGGGGGGAGAATTTCACTCCCCCGGTCCCAGCAGGGTGCTTGTTATGTGCATCTATGAGCGAGTATTTGTGTCTTCCATCGCTAGCGCTTGTCCATGATTATTAGGCCTGTCGTGATCACACTTTTTACAGGATCTTTGATTACCGGGTGTTTTCTAATGTATTGATGGCCGCTGATGACGATTTTCTGGTCGAAAATGTCGAATTCGAAAATATTTGTCCGCGCAAGCCGTTTGAATTCTTCCGTTTGCCAAATTTCGTGTTTTCATATTCACGGACCATAAAATGCACTAATGTATTGGAAGGGCTCCGAACTTTAAACCATTCATCTGAACAATTTGAAACATTTTTACCCTTGAAATATATATTTACCTGGAAGTACCTTGGAAGACTGGGACGTTTGGCTTAAAAGATGATAATAGATGGCGCGCTGACGAGCCGTGTGTGTCCCGTCGTCGCTTATGACAGAAGGTATTAGCCAAGGAGCTGATATAGGATTTGAGCCTGTTATGAATTCGATGAATGAGCATTTACCTTCATAAGATGATCCGATTTCTCTCGCTTGCAGTTTTAAATATAATTGGTAATGGTTGTTCAGAGGTCCAATTAGGATGAGCCAGCCATAAATGATTAGGTATCTTAGCATGTAGTCACTGCGTGAAAATTTAGTATTAAAATGTATGTAGAGCTAGTCGATTATGTTCAGATTAGTCTTGCTATACTGAGGAGAATACCGTATTTCGGGAAAATGAAGCTACGCACCCAGTTGCCGTCATACATGCCGTTGTCGGTCGATTTATGATGCTGCGGTTTGAAGAGACTGAGGCCGGAAGCGGACGAATTTCTGTTTCATAGCTTCAATATTCGAACCGACCGCTGATGAGTTACCGAGACTTCGAAGAGCATCTGTGCTAGTAAGAAAAGGTGCAAAGTTCGCTGAGAAATAAGGAAGCTTTATAATTTGAAGGAAACGATAGAAGGCGCCTACAAAACATGAAGATATTGTAGCATGGACAAGCATGACACCATTGTTTGAATATCGAGCTCTACCATCAAAGTATCGGCAAACAGAACATTTCTGGAAGACCAGGGTGAGCACAGGGTTGTATATTGGGGGCTTGATGCGTCGTGACAGACCATTGAGACGGCAGAGCTGAGCCAAGCCACTGTGTGTCGTTGTGGCTACCGGAGTCTCCGGATGTTGCGTTCTGACGGAGCCAAGCTGCTCGAACGCAAGCCATTGACAGCGACCGCTGGTGGTTTGCAGCAGCGAGCTTCCTATTTGTAGCATCACCCAGTGCTAACACGCCGCACGCGATCAGGCTCTGGCGGTATAAATCAATCTCGAAAGAAAACTTATTTCTTAATGTTACACGGAAGTCGTTTATAGACTTGTCCGGGTGATTGTCATCTTATTGTGCTCGAATACGGACGAGCCGGCCTCCCGATCAGGCCTTATTGGCGGCGAGCAGGGTTGCCGCAGCTGCTGCCGTCTCCAACGGTCTGTCCGACAGCATCCAAGCCCCCAATATACAACCTCTGTGCTTTCGTTGGTCTTCCAGAAATGTTCTATTTGCCGATGCCTTTGATGGTAAAGCTCTGCTTTATATGTCAAACAATGTGGTCTGTTTTGTCCGTGCTTACAATACCTTCATGTTTTGTAGACGCCTTCTGATCGCTTCCTTCAGTTTACGGTGCTTCCTTATTTTAAGCGAACTTTGTACTTGTTTCTTGCTGGCACAGATGCTCTTCTGTAAGTCTCGGCAACTTCATTAGCGGTCGGTTCATTTTCAGCTATTGAAACGCGAATTCGTTCACTTCCTGGCCTCCATCTCTTCAGCCGCAGCATCATAATGTGACCGACAACGTCGCCCAATCGAGCTGGTTAAGCGGCAGCATGCATGTGAATCTGTTAAGCGGCTTGACGGCGGCGCTAGGTGAGGTGTAGCTTCATTTTTCCCGAAATGCGGTATTCTACTTGCTAGTGATAGCAAGACTAATCTAAATATAATCGACTGGCTCTTGCTACATTTTAATACTTGAAACTGATCCGCGTGACTACATGCTTAGATACCTAATCTTATAGGCTGGCTAGCTGATCTGAATTGGACCTGCTTTGAGCAACCATTACCAATTATATTTAAAACTGCAAGCGGAAATCTGGATCATCTTATGAAGGTAAATGCTCATTCATCGAATTCATAACAGGCTCAAATCCTTATCCGCTCCTTTGGCTAATACCTTCTTGTCATAAGGACGTACGGGACACGACGACGGTGCGTCATGCGGCCATTATTATCTCTTTTAGCTCAAACGTCCCGTCTTTCCAGGTACTTTTCCGGTAAATATATATTTCAGGGTTAAAAATGTTTCATTGTTCGATTGAATGGTTTTAAGTTCTGGAGCCCTTCCAATACATTGTTGCATTTATGGTCCGTGATATGAAAACATCGAAATTTTGGCAAACCGGAAGAATTTCAAACGGCTTGCGCGGGCAAATTTTTCAATTCGAAACTTTCGACCGCAAATCGTGATCGCGGCCATCAATACATTAGAAAACACCCGATCAAGATCCTGTGAAAAGTGGTGACCAGCCTAATGATTATCAGAAATAAACACTCGACAGGAGCAGTGGCGAATCTGAACTATTTAGAAAGTTGCAAAGTTGGGGTCTGTCATTAAAAATGTAAATCGTATGCTTTTAGCCTGCCGTCATTTGAGTGTTGTTCTAGCTATCTACTAGTGCGCTGAGCTGACAGCACTTATTAATCATGGTTGGCGTTTAAATTACGAGCCAACTACAAAGGTTATACGGCGACACCAACTCTCACCCTGTTGGGAAGGATTTCGGGAATCAGATCAACTTATTCACAGACTCTGCAGGGATTTGAGTCCGCGACCGATTTCTCAAAAGACAGGAGTACTATCCACTGAACCACGCATCCCTCACGGCACATCACTACACAGAGCGTGTACCACATACACAGAGCGTGTACCGCATACACAGAGCGTGTACCACATACACAGAGCGTGTACCGCATACCAGAGCTGTACACATACACAGAGCGTGTACGCATACACGAGCGTGTACCGCAACACGGCGTGCCATACACAGAGCGTGTACCGCATACGCAGGCGTGTACCGCATACACAGAGCGTGTACCACATACACAGAGCGTGTACCACATACACAGAGCGTGTACCACATACACAGAGCGTGTACCACATACACAGAGCGTGTACCGCATACACAGAGCGTGTACCACATACACAGAGCGTGTACCGCATACACAGAGCGTGTACCACATACACAGAGCGTGTACCACATACACAGAGCGTGTACCGCATACACAGAGCGTGTACCACATTGGTATGCACGACATCCTCTGAGGGAAAGTTTGTTAGTTTGCGGGCCCGTGATATACGACGGTGTCGGCTCCATTGCAATGAAGGGGACCTGAATACGCCTTGCACAATACTAATGCGCTGTAGCAAAAACAAATAGGTGGCCCAACTCTTCTCGAGTTGGGGGTCAATGGCATGTTGTCATTTATAGGGATAAAAGATTCCGTCTTGCTGTCTTATTTTCAGAAATCCTTACAATCATGGTTATGTGTATTTTAATAGAAATACAGCGACCTTCAGCGTTTAAGGTTCAGCTGACAGGAAGGGTCTCTCAAGACGCACAGCGGAGAAAACCTATGTACACTCACAATCAGTTCAGATTATGATAAGCTCAAAGTAAAAATATCACGCTGAATCAAGCTAAAATCTGAAATGCAATTAAATCTAAGATACATCGATTCTAGCCTCTTCCATGGCACTTGGTGATATACAAAGGCATGGGCCGGGGTTTCAGAGCAGGCGCCAAGCCTAGTGCAACATTCGTCTGCGCGTCAAGTCGACCGGAGCAGACAATGCCAAGGCTCTCTCATATTAAACGAGGTGGCTGCAAACACACGCAGAAGTAAAACAGCACTTTTATCTTGAAACGCGTCAGTCGCACCAATTCTAGAAAACAAGTTACAAAAAATAGGCTGGGCTGCAAAAAGTAAATGGGGGTCGGTCCCCTCTCTGGAGTTAGGAGTAACCCTGCAGGCCACCTCAGTGACACGACCCCTGATGATTTCCATAACAATAATACACACCACCTACCTCCTCCCGCATCGCATAGTATGGTCTCACTGCTTGCGTCACCCGGTCAACCATACTGATCTGGAGTTATATGAGAACCAAATAACGGACCAAATAACGGACAGCAGCTCTATGTGGGCTGAAGCTTATCGGACACGCTATTTATTACCCTGTAAATCTGCTAAACGGGCACTCAAACGTAGACACTGTGGACCATTAAGTTCTCGGGGTGTGAGACTGGGGTTCGTCACTAATACTAATGAAATAAATGAGCTGGTGCGAATAGGGGAAAAATATCTGGAGCTTGGACACTTTGCAGTAAATTGTTTTTAGCGCAGTTAACGAAAGAGCTGGCTTCGACCGGGGCGCTTATTGTGGATTTTATCTCATTGCACACTTGCCGATGCTGAAATGCTGATATCATGGTGTTCCTCCTATCCACAGTTTGACAATGCAATCATTTTACGAGAAGCTCTGTCTGTAAATTGTTTGTCCTGAGCCGAGCGCGCTGAACACATTAACACATTTAGCACATGAAGTAAATCAAACTAAAGTGATGGTCAGTCCCAATGAGGACCGTGACCGATGTAGGCAGTTCTGGCGAGAACCGTAAAACATGTTGTGGTCCACTTTATCTAAAGCCAAGGTGATGTGTTCTCGCGAAGAATTGGTTGAATGCAAGTCATGTTAAAGGTAAACTGTTTATGTCCCGGGCTAATCTATATACCATATAGCATACACACACAGGAAAACAAAATACATATTCGGCTCCTTCTTACATCCCCCTCATACGAATTTCGATGAAAAGTAGAGAGCCAGGCTCCCTGCTCCCATTTTCCGAAAGAAGTCTACCAACAAAGAGACTGATGGCCCTCGATATCTCAGGTCATGTCACCAGTCCAGGTTAAGCGACTTAACCTAAACATTTTTAAAGGGGCACTGTTAAGAGCACACAATCTACTGATAGACTAATTAAATCACACGACAAGGTCACCAATTACAGCAGCTTGTGATAAAGGTTTTTGTATCGATGACCTGGTGTCAGCTAAAGATCGTAATTCATCCGTTAGAAATGCATGGTGAAGTTGGCTAAGTTTAATAACTTTGAAAATAATGGCGATAGAGGTCTTATTTTGACGTCATTGTGCTTGACTTCCCACTGCCGCTTAAAGTATATGCATCATGACCCATGCTGAACATGACCCAACTAAGATCAATGTCAAGGTCAAGGAGTATCCAAAGAAATTACGTCACTAGTCTGAAGGAGCAATAGATGAATTTACATCAATCAAAAAGTGAGAATGTTAAAACGCCCCGTCGAGGGGTTCTTAAATGCCCCCATCTATTTTTTTCGAGGAGATGGCTGGAGAACCACTCTCCGCCGGAATGCGATACTTGGCTTCATTTGAGAAAATTCATGAGCACGTCGCTTGGTGAAGGCATTTGGAAGATTCTTCTATAATGTTTTACTTATAGACTTTCAAATTCGGACTTAGGTTTTGAGACCGTCGCAATCGCATGGTCACACCAGTTCGCCCGCACTGAAGACCGAGTGGTGACGGTATAGCGTCATATAACTGGGTTGTATATCAAGGTCACCCACAATAAAATCAAGGTCAAGGTCTTTGACCCCCTATTCCGTTCAGAAGGCATTATTCAGCCTAACTTATTAACACGCGCCCCGCTGGGGGGCGAAATTCCCCCCCTTCTGGTTTTCCCCAATAACACAAAAACAAAGAGACGCAGAACAACGAAACTTACAGTATCTCATTCATCTTCAATTTTACACATCTGACCAAGTTTTTGGGGTAAGGTCATGTCAGGTCAAGGAGCTATTTGAGGTCAAGTGACCCGACCTCAAGACCTAAAATCACGAGTTTAATAATTGTTGGGGTTTACGACGCACCAACTGCCGGTCATCCGACGTCGCCAACCTCACCCTGTTGGAGGGATTTTGGGGATCGATCGACTTATTCAGAGGCTCCGCCGGACGAACCCGGGACCGGTGGCTTGAAGACAAGGGTGCTATCACTGCCCCTCCCCCAAATCACGAGTTTGAAGTAGTGCCCAGGGAACATTAGCGAATCGATCAGTTTGGAACTTTAACAATATGATAAGATCATTAGGATCTACAAATATGCTATCTCGGAATTTCAATATTGTTGACCTAAGTTGGGGTCAATTTTTTGGTCACCCCATGATAAGCCTATGCTGAAAAATATAATGGGCTCGTTTTCAGATAAATACTGAATAGATAAAGCTGAAAATCCTCAAACCGTCTATTCTTACCACGATCTTGACCATAGAGTTGAGTTTTTGGGCATCTGACCTCTCAAAGGTCATGTCAGGTCACAGGAACATAGATTGATTGTTTTGCCAATAACTTCTCACTGAAATGGGATAAAACTCCCATTTTGCTTTCATTGTGCTTATATTGTCACGGGGAGTCGATTGATATGCAACATGACCATACCAGGCTGCTTGACTTCGCTGTAATTGTTTTACCTTTGCTGATAAGCCTGAATAAATGAATGAAATGAAATACTCTGTGACCCTGACCTAGCTTGAGTTCAGGTCATTTTCACCATTTGACCTAGCAAGGTCATATTATACAACATTCAATTTGCCACAATGAGAGGAATCCAATGATGCATGAATATTTGATCTAGCTCCCCTGAGGACATATCTAGAGAGACAAACGTACACTGCTCTGTTGTAAGCCTATGGAATCTTCTTTGACCTATGCTGGCCTCAATATTGACCTGACATAAACATTTTCGTATAAAATTTCTTCGTCTTGTCACGAACTTTTGAATACCACCCGTAATTTTTCCTTAGCCTTCGTGGGAAATGAGATACGGAGGGGGCGTAAAGCGCTTCCCCATCGGCGGGGCGCGTCATGCCAGGGACCCCAGCGGGGCGCGTGTTAACATATGTGCTAAGTTAAGACTTCATAGTTAAGGCTACTTAATGTCAAAGCCAAGGTACAGGTCACGGCCAAAAGTATTGTTCAAAGCCCTCATTTCCCGCCCAGTGCCCTCATTTTCCCGCAATTCTGCTATAGTACCAGTTGTATTGTGCATTACTAGGAATATGTCAAATTGTTGTGTCATACGCCAGTGACATTTAATGACCTTCTCTTCAAAATTTAAGAACACATTTTGTGGAGCACTTCCTATATGACCATGGTCCACTTCTGTTGTATTCCCGGCCATTTCAGCATAATCACGGCCTTTCCCATTGGGCCTTCAGCATGGTCAATATTTGAAATTGATGACCTCATTTGACCTTGAAGATATTAACCTAGGTCAATGAAACTTGGATTTAATGTGGATCATTATCACCCCCATACACCCCCAAATAGGCGTTTTTCTAACTCTCTTAGTTTTTTATATATCAGGGAGAACACTTAAGGACTCTCCTCCACTGCACGTTGACTCGCGGACCCTCTCCACTCCGCGCGTTAATAGAATGCTACCATTCACCCTACCAATACCACAGAACATTCAAAGAAATTATAGTGCATGGGCGGGATCAAAACTTGCCACCCATCGCCTGTGAGGACGGCAGTTTAGTTTTTAACGATGTTAGCAAGCAAGGGCGGCTTTGGGGGTAGGCACAGTCAACAATGCTTACCTAGTTTTCCCTGCATAATCAAGCGTAGCAAACAGACATTGAAACTGAAAATAATAACTATCATCAGGTTAAAAATTTCTCCATTCTTTTTTTAACATAGTTTTGTAGAAAAAAGTTTGTGCAAATTTCTATGATGGCGCATCCTTTTCAAGTAATTAATATTATGGCCATGGATTTTTATTTCAAAAAAGCAAACCAAGGACACAAATAACTTTGAGGTTTATGAACCCTCTAAATTTTCCTATTCAAAACAAGAAAATGTTTTTTTTTTGGGAAAGGGGTCATCTAGGGCACCGAAAGGCAGGCAAAGGCCATTTTTCCCTCTTTCGGCAGATATGGTCCCAAACAGTTTTCAAAGTTTACCTAGGAAGTGTTTAACAGCCCTGATGTTATGGCACTGATGTTTGCAAATCTTATTCTATTCTACACGTCATGCCCCAGACAATGTTTGGGCTGCTTGTGATTTTCATTTTTGGAAAATTCGGCCAAAAATTTAGGCTTTTGGCCTAATTTTAAACGAAGACTTAAAACCAAACACAGTTGATGTTAGTGTTTTGTCCAAAAGCGTTTAAAAGCATCTTACCCCTTTGAAATCAAAGAATAACTGAGTTTCCGGCTGCACATACTCCTTAGGAACATTAAAAGAAATGTTTCATCGTAATCCATTGTAAAATTTTGCTAGAGCTCTGGAGCTACAAGTTTCTTGCCTCTGAATTTTTTTCCGTGGCGTCTTATTATATAATGTCTTACCTGTTTATCTTTTTAGACGGTAAAACATTACATCATAAAGGTGATCAGCAGGACTTGTATACACAGTAGCACGGCAAGCAGCCATCCAGATGGTAGGTGGGAAGTCCGTGCAAGAGTACGCACTTAACTTTCTCAAGGCTTTCTTTTTTCCTATAAGTCTAACAGCTAAAATTTTTATGTGGTTGTTTAGCCTGAAGAATTGTCTATGTATGGTCCATGTTTCAACTCGATGTCTCTGAAAGGAACTCGCCACGAGCTCATCAAAATAAAAGTCACGTGCGTACCCTTGCCGGAGTGGGTCGGTAGAGTACGCAAGAGAGGAGGCTGAGTCGCATTGATCCCCGCTGTGCTTTGGGTGCCTGGGCCATGTCGCGAAGTTTTTGTCGCCAAACTAGGCGATTGTATGATTTTATATCATTCTGAATATACAAGAACTATGTTGCAACATTTGGTTTTCCAAATGGGAAGTACGGACTCTGTTCCGAGCAAAATCAATTTTCCTATCTCTTAAGCATGTGCACTCTTGCCCAATGGTCTACTGCGTACGCTTGCCGGACATGCTCCCTTGGGGAAAGTCTTCATGAACATGTTGGCGGCATTTTTGGTGAGCTCCGGTCCTGGGTACACTCCTAGCTCAGCTTTCTTACTGATGACAGACCGTAATACAATACTTTTGATAATTGAAGCATGGTCTACAGTTTACCCAGTTAAGAAATATTACTTTAGGGTGCCCGAAACTTATTTTGTCTGTTCTCTCGCGGAAGACAAGGCAAGTGGATTTTGGTATGCGCTTAGGCACTGACCCTGCTTTTTATACCAGGGTATCCACCATCTCACTGGTTGCTAAGTAACCAAACAGCTGCTGCGTACTCTTATCTCCTGCGTACCTACCCGCCCTTACCCTAATCTACAAAAACAACCAAAAAGTGATATATTGCTGGTTTGGGTTTATAATTTTCCCTGTTACGACGTAAAAAGAATGTTATCGGTTTTTAATAACATTCTGGGCTTCTTAGTTTCGAAAAGATACTCTGTGACGTAATTTCCCCGTTAGAGCATTATATGTTTCAGGGCACATATCTGGGTCCGGTGCTCGCAAATGTCGCCGGCAATTTTCTGTTTTATCACATTCCATCACATTTTGAAAGTCTCTGAAGAAGTGTTATCAAGTCCGCAGATGATGTGCAGCTGGGAACCACTGGTCCAGTGGTTGCATGGCCGCAGAAACTTTTCAAAGCTAGGGGGCAAAAGTCGTCACCGCTGCAGCGGTGACGCCACCAGCGCGCTGGTGGCGTCAAATATGATTCGGCCTATCATTTTCTTTTCCAACAGAAAAGGTCCAGAATCGGCTAAAAGTTGAGGGGGGTGCACTGCCACCAGTCCGAAATTTGGGGCAGCCACCCTCTCTGCCCCCCTCCTCCTGACTACTGCACCTATGAGTGGTTGTACGCCTCAAATGAAAAATTGTTTGGAAAATATTCTGGAAGTTATGGCCACCTAATTCAACAAAACGTGTTTTTTCTCAATGCCAGCAAGATAGAGTTTCTCCTGTGTGGCGACCAAAAGCAGCCAATAACATATCCCAGCCTGTACATATTTAGTTTATGAATAAAGAAATTGTAAGTAAAAATATCGTTACAAATGTAGCCGTCGATATGGATCTCAATCTTTCTGGGTATCATCACGTAAAATGTATATCTGATGGCTGTTCTGGTATACTCATTGCTTTGTATCATGTCGGACATGTGCTGCCTACTAAACTGTTCCCTCGTATTATTGACTCGCTTGTATTTGCACATGTTGCAGTCTGAAATATGGAAGCACAAAATCTGAACCCAAGAGAAAGAAACAAAAAGCGATTTAACTTTACTCCCAGTCATATCAGGTCGCAGGAGGAACGATCAAATTTCAGATGTCATCCAAGAGCTGGGATGCTTTAATGATCAGCATTTCATAGAATATTTAGACTTAGCCACAGGTTGCCGTTTGCCACTTGCATCGAATTTCCGTTTCAAAGGTAATGTATTGAATTGGAAGACAAAACAATCGGATAAATTAACACTTTTCGAGGCGGCAAACAGATAATGGAAAACGCAGTTTTATTTATCGTATATAATTGCTTTGCAACAATATCTGTGTACTTCTTGGAAATCCGCAGGAAAACAGGGGTGCCAAAAGCAGAACCACATCCCATCACCAGCCAACTCACAACAAGGCATCGCTAGAGATTTTGGATACCAAAGCTATTAAGAGTGACAGAAAACGTCGGCGGACTCGGAATTCAGGCTGTCAGAGAAAAGAACAAAGCTCTCACAGGGCCGGACCTTCAGCTAAAAGCCTCGATAGACGATTTGAGCTCCCCGCCCGCACGGGTGGATCCAGGGTGGGAGACTCCCATTATATCCCCCAAAGCGGGCAAATTGTACCAATTGCAGCGGATCCTGACCGACTTTATCAAAAGATACTATGCTTTAACCCGCGCCCCACCGGGGGTCCGGCGCCACCTTCGCCCCACCGGGGGCCATCGATGGCCCCCTCTAACTCCGAAAATATGGGCGTTAGCGCAAATCTGCGAAGTGCAATAGAAAGCTCGCGTGAATTCAGTAGAAATTACTTCGCATGTTTTAGTGCTCAGGTCAATGGTTTGACCTCCAGAGGTCAAATTAGGTCAAGATCGGCTATTTTCACTCAAATATGCAATGATTAAGCAAACTGGGCATAACTCTTATGCCATTAGAGCTATTGAGACCTGGTAAAGTACATTTGATAGCAAATTGCCAGTACTTTTTCCGCTATGTGGAACGTAAAGACCTCCCGCCAGTGGTTTGACCGCCAGAGGTCACCTCGTGACCTAATATGACCTGAGGTCACGAAAGGTCAAAAGTGACCTTGCTGTATATCAAATGAAAGCCATGACAAGACAAACACGATGGTGTTTGTTTCACCGCTCTAGCTCAATTAGGTCAAAAGTTATTGCCAAAATACTGTTTTTGACCTCTGGTGACCTTGGATGACCTTGGAAAAGTCAAGGGCAAATATGACCCCTGGGATCCGTGAGGGTGTCCAAAACGTTGTTCTGAGCAGTCGGAGTATTTTCAATCATTTTTGTGGCTTTTATATCATGAAATAGCTTTTCCCCATGCTTTTCCAATGGGAGAGGTCGCCTCGTGACCTGACCTCAGGGCACGAATCGAAAATCCCGGATATACACCTTGTAGATCCTGGAGGGGTCATGAAGTGTAGGAAGTTTCAAATCGATCGACTTTGAAATGTAGCTCTTACAGAGCTCTAAAGGTGAAGTGAGGTGACCTTGTTTGACCTCGTCTGGTGACCTGACCTTGGGTGACCCGGGGTAAAAATTTAGGGATGATGGGAAAATGATGCAGTGGGGTGGCCCTACCGCGGTGTGCTCCTCGTCTTTTCTGCTATCCCGGAAAACCTTGGGGCATTGCCCCCGGTGGGCGGGGTTAAACGACTTTTTCTGATTGGTCCTCCAGACGTTTTGCATATATCCACCTCTGCCCGCCCGCACTTTAATGGTCACGTCTTCTAAACTGCTGATTACGAATTTTCCCGCTTCAATCCATTTCACCCTTTCCCCAACCATGTCTTACAGATCCACCACTGCTTCACGATTTCCGAACCGGATGGGGCATTCAGACCAGGAGCGGCAATTTTGGGCGACAAAACCTATAAGGTGGGTTCCAATTCTCGGAACCTAGGGGAAGCAGCATGACCATTTCAGGGGGCACCGAGGTTTGATGGGGGACGGGCCTCCACTTGCCAAGTGGATCCACCAATGTCACTGCACCGTCTTTACCACCTTCCCACTTTCAACGTTTTAACTTACATGGCCTAATCAATACATACCACTTTGCGGGAAATCGGCGTGTGAGCTGCAATTTTTTGATGATAGGTCACGTTTCTTTGCTACTTTTGAAGGCTAACAAGCACCCCACTGGGGTCCCTGGCATGACGCACCCCGCTGGGGGAAGGGTGGCGAATTTCACCCCATCCCTCCTCCGTAGCTCATTTTCCAGGAAAACTAAATAAAAATTACGGACGGCGTTTGAAAGCTCCTAACGCGACAAAGAGAAATTATAAGAAGTATTTTTATGTCAGGTCAATATTGAGGTCAGCATAGGTCAGATAAGGTCCCATAGGCTTACAACAGGGTAGTGTACGTTTCCCCTCTAGATTTTTACTCAGGGGAGCTAGAGCAAATATTAATGCATCATTGGATTCCTCTCATTGTGGCAAATCAAGTTATGTATAATATGGCCTTGCTAGGCCAAACTGTGAAAATGACCTGACATCGAGCTAGGTCAAGGTTACAGGGTGACCTGGTATGGTCATGTTGCATATCAATCGACTCCCAGTGACAATACAAGCACAATTCAATCAAAATGGGAGCTTTATCTCAATTCATTGAGAAGTTATTGGCAAAACAATCACTGTATGCTCCTGTGACCTGACTTGACTTTTGAGAGGTCAGATGGTCAAAAACTCAACTTTATGGTCAAGATCGTGGTAAAAATACACTGTGTGAGCATTTTCAGCTTTATCTATCCCGTATTTACTGAAAAACGAGCCTTTTCTATTTTTCTCCATAGACTTATAATGGGGTGACCATAAAACTGACCCCACCTTAGGTCAACAATATCAAAATTCCGAGATCGCAGATTTGAAGACCCTAATGGTCTCATCATTTTGTGAAAGTTTGAAACTGATCGGTTGGCTGATGCTCCTTAGGCGACGCTTCAAACTCGTAATTTCTGGTTTTGAGGTCGGGTCGCTTGACCTTAGATAGCCCCTTGACCTGACATGACCTGACCCCAAAAATTTGGTGAGATGCGTAGAATTGATTATGAATAAGGTACTGTAAGTTTCGTTGTTCTGCGTTTCTTCGTTTTTGCGTTATCCGGGGAAAACCAGGAGGGGGAGGCGAATTTCGCCCCCCCCAGCGGGGCGTGTGTTAACCCAGCCCTTCTGTCTTTCGGCAGCGACAGTCCCATAACAGCCCGGGCATGCTATGGCAGACGACAGACCGAGTTGGCGGGACACTGGGCCTAACAAAAATTCCTTATTATGGAGAACAGTACTGTTGTTTACTGTTGAATGTCTTTAGGGGGTGGCGGCTCTCCCTGCCTGGGGTCCTGGGCTCCCTGTTCCGGTTTCTTCAGAAGATTACTTGCGCACGCGCAAAACTCTTCATCTAGCTTAGGCACCCTCCGATTGAAAATCAGGTTTGACCACTAGTTGAAAAGTATGTGAAAGGTTATTGTTCATGATCGGTTCAGTCAGCAAGCATTAACTAGAGTTTCATCAGAGGGATTTTATTGCTGGGTTGAATTTAGTACTAGATTGAATGCTAGGAACTTGCTGCAATTGTGGCATTCGGTGCCCCTCCTCCCCCTGTTCTTTCACCTATACAGTCTGCAAAGTATGGATTAGGTTTTTATACGATATCCTTTTGACGAACCTTGTCTTGAACAGTTCCAGTGGGGAAACTGTGATCAACATCCCCAAAAAACTATGTACCCAATAATGGATACCATGGCCCATGCCTATTCCGAAATATGGAAAAGCTCAGAATCTTTTTTTTTTATAAAACCCACCCGGTCATCAAAAAATAGAATAGGTGGTCCCTTTGCCTGGTTGATCACCACTCTTCGTGAAGTTTTCAGGAGCTTTACTTGAATTCATGAAACCGAGGATCCATCCCTACACTTACAAATGATTTTTTTAGCTTTACATATATGTCATGTTGTGTCATCATGCAACGTATCCTAGGAGCGGCAGTGTTGGCCATTTGAGTTCTGGTTGTTGACAGGAACAGGTTTGAAATTTTTTCCTCCCCTGGGCAACAAGTTATTGTGTCTTCAAAAAGAAAATCAGGCCCCTCTCCGCGGCGATCACAGGCTTTTAAGTGTTCATGGGTACAGAATACCATATTTTACATTTCCTGTTTAGTTTATCAGTTGGCTTAGAATTTTTAGACATGTAGTTATAATGTTCAGTTCATAACGATGTGTGGGAGCACTGACATTTGAGTATGTTTTGAAAAAGGTCCAAGAATAACCCACTGTGTGTGGTAAGACCAGCTGATGTAAATGCATTCATCACACACATTTGATTATACCATAACCAGTCGTGAAACAAATCATATTTATTTCCTCACCATCTGAGCTTTATTTGTGGGAGTTCAGTTTACATCTGGTTATTTTACACATGGGTGGTCAAAAGTGATTCGCAAGAAAAATTGGTCAACAGGCAGGCGAAAAAGAACATGTCCCACGAATCTTGTATTTTTTATTCGGTGAGCGTAATTAGCAGACCAGTGTGTGCGTTATTAGGCACCTAGTTAGATCCCAGGTGCGCACGAATGCAGTCCTTGGGAAGAACAGCTTTCAGCTGAAAACGCAAATGAGTAAGTATTTCCGATTCTTGTTTGAAGATAAACAATGAATTGACAGATGACCTGCCAAAGTTTGTCAGGGTGTCTGATAGATGGGAAATTTGTCTTGCGGTGTCCAGAGTCCATTGTGCACGAATGTTGAGGCTACAAGAGTACATGTTTGTTTTTTGTTTGACATGGGGGTACCCAAGTCATGAAGAATAGAGAGCTGGCTGTCTCCTTGTCATATTTGTTCGTATTGTGCTTTTTAAAACCCAAAAACATGATTTAAGTCTCAATTCTAGACTTTTAATTGCAGGAGCTTATTTGTCACCAGATATTGATTCCGGCGGAGCTGCTCCAGATCATGGAGTTGTATTCAATGAAAGACACATTCTTCCAACTGATCACACGCGCTACGTGTAGCAAAGTGTCATACCGTGAATCATCTTATATTTGGCTACCCTAAGCCTGGGCGGCTCAAAGGGGATCCATAGCGGCGGAAGCACAAGAACTCTTTACTCGTGACCCCCTTTGACTTATCAATGGAAATAGAGCTACCGGTTAGCCCAATTTTCGAGGAACGCAGACAGCCTGTCCTGGAGAGGGCCACCCCCATCAGCTCGCGCCGGCTGCATAGGTGAGCGTTTTGGACATATTTTTGGAGCTGAGCTAACACTGGTCTGTCCCTCGTTGTTATGTACTGAAGCCACCCGTGCCGAGTAAAAAAAATAATGGCTGCACTCTTGGATATTGAACCCTAAGACCTATTCTCCATCTATCAGAAGCATAATACAAATGAAAGTCATCAAGAGAACATGGAATGAGAGCAAATACTCTTCTATGTTTCTTACCCTCGGGCCACCTCTTCCAAATCCTCGCCCAGTCCCATTTCTCCGACAGACACAGTACTACCCAGTACTATTTCTCCGACAGACACAGTACTACCCAGTACTATTTCTCCGGCAGACACAGTACTACCGAGTCCTATTTCTCCGACAGAAGCATGACTACCCAGTCTCATTTCTCCGACAGACACAGTGCTACCCAGTCCTATTTCTCCGACAGACACAGTATTACCCAGTCCCATTTATCCGACAGACACAGTACTACCCAGTCCTATTTCTCCGATGGACGCAGCACTACCCAGTCCTATTTCTCCGACAGACAGGTACTACCCAGTATTTTTCTCCGACAGACACAGTACTACCCAGTCTTATTTCTCCGACAGACACAGTATTACCCAGTCCCATTCCTCCGACAGACACAGAATTACCCCGTCCTATTTCTCCGACAGAAAGTTCTACCCAGTCCTATTTTTCCGACAGAAACAGTGCTAACCAGTCCTATTTTCGGTCAGACACAGTACTACCCAGTTATATTTCTCCGACAGAAAGTACTACCTAGTCCTATTTCTCCAACAGACATAGTAGTACCCAGTCATATTTCTCCGACAGACACAGTACTAACCAGCAGGGGTGTGAATTTCTATCTCTTTGGGGGTGCACCGGCACCCTCAAAGGTGATTTGGGCACCCCATACCAAAATGTGCAGCAGTCTTAATGAAGTGCTCAAAAAGAGGAAAATTGTCAACAAATACGAGTTTCAGTGTTATAATGACATTATGCATCTAACCTACATCCTAATATTTTACCAAGCAACGGAGATCCTCAGGCATAATGGACAGTTGCGGATCTAGCCGGTAGGCTTAGGGGTGGGTACCACGTACTCTCCCATTCCTTTTCACTCAGCAGGAACCCATCTCGCGACACTCGTGACTTCAGCGAACTCGGCTGCCGGCTAGCCTGTGCTGACTCTGCCGCTGTCTCGCCTGTACCAGAGTATCGGAGGGTGGCGCAGATAAGCAAGCCAATGTAGGGCAAAATATGGCTAGTAATCCTTGAAAAAGATCATGTTAATACATCCCCTGGTTTATGGTTTGAGAGCTATCATTCTCATGGAGAAATCTCCGCTGAATTTCTCGTTATACAAGTGAACGCACCTCCACCAATCACCAGCCGCCATCCGCTGGATGCCGATTGCCCGCGGGACACAGAGGTTAGAAAGGTCACGCCGCTGGGCTCCGCTGACGCCGAGTTCAAGCCTGGGTGGGGAGGGATCGCGTGGCAGAATAAAACGTGCGCGTGTGGTGTTGAGAATGGTGGTCGTTCTGCCTTCTGTTGGACTGAGGGAGGAGGACAGATGTAGGAAACATTATGAGCACATGGGTGGATGTATGGGTTAGGGGAAGTCCATGCAAAAGTACGCACTTTTATATCACATTCTCTCTATAATATATATCCTTATCACATTCTTTCGATGCCGCCGCCAACCACCCGGCCTACAGGCAGCCAGTAGTCACTGTACACTGCTGTCTAACCATGATTGTCCGATTTTTCTACTATGAGGCACACAAATTAGTTTGTGTGCTACAATACTCCGCTGTTTATCTCCCGGATGACGTCGCGCTCCTAGTTAGTTTTTGTTCATTAATGTCCTTTGTTACACAGTTTTTGGATTAAGACGTTCAGCACTCAGCTTTCGAATTATAACTTATTTTTCGGAACTGGGCAGTAACCTCACTAGGTACTTCAGCGGCCAGAAAAAGTCGAAACGTGCCAGCATAGATAGGGATGATCTTCAGCTGTCGCAAGGCAATAGAGTAAAGGTAAAACGGAGCGGGCCGCTCAGCCATGGCCAATGACAGCAATTTTTACAGCTGGCACAGGATAGCTGACTGCTGGAAAACCATAGGGTGGCTGCTGAGCCAGAAAGTTTCTATCAATACATATACCTACTACGGAGTTACAGGCAAATATAATATTTTATTATATTTATCTATCTTATTTTGTAGACACAAAAAGAGTTTCAGTAAGTTTTATTGTCAACTGATTGCCGCCAGGTCCCGAGCTGGCGGTGTGTATTGTCTATGGAGCTGGCGGTGTGTTGAAGAGATAGGGACTTTTTGGCGTACAACTTGGCGTGAAAAAGACAATTTACAAACTGCGTTCATATACCGTTCTTCTCATATCTACCAGTGTGTTTTATTTTGAGATAATAACTTTGAGACGCTGGGATTGATTGTCTGTTTGTGTATGGACGGAAAACTGTTACATTTTTAAAAAACCTACCTATAGTGCCAACTTCTTTAGTGTGATACTAAGCGCTGTGATCACCGGTGCCTATGGATCATATCAGGCACAGACGTGTGCTCATGCTCAATGCCTGGATGTACTAAGACCAAGGAAAAGGATCGTGGTCTGCTATTCTTCAGGGTCCCAAAGGAGCCAGCCAACTAGGTAAGAAATATGCCGCAAAATGATTTTACACTCGTCAAATTTGGCTATGGGGCAGTGGAAGTCGGGTGGCTTTCCTCGCCAGTCTGCAAAGTATGATAATTCTGACCAGTTTTTGGTGTAAAGTGTACCCCAAGACTGGTTCAAGCAAAGAAAATTTTGGAGCAAATGAAATGGTGACCAGCATTTACCAATACTGAGAGTGTATAAATGAGAGTGGCGGTTGCCAATACCGAAGCCACATAGAAGTTGCAGTGTATAGAAAGTGGACGAAAAGAATATAAAATACCACATTGTTATTTTAAGTTGAACAAGAATTCAGGGCATTCATGCCCTAGGGCTGCTGGGGATATAGTACCAGTTGTGTGGTTGGAGTACCAGCCAAATACATTGTTTGGAAATAAGTAGAGGTCAGTGTGTTTTTATGCCCATTTTGGTTCAAATTTTAGGAGAGAGGTGGTACGATATTCTCAATAGCTGGTGCAACTTCTTTGGGATGCTGCCATACTTTGCTGACTGGCTTTCTTACTGCATGGTGTCCTCTTATCAATACTGACTGACTGCCTCTTCATTCAGCATGTAGAATTTGGCAGATTTACCCAAGATCTCATTGGTGCAGCCTTTGGGTAGAATTACTGGTTTGGGGCAACTTTTGTCATTCTTTGTGGTAGGTACAACAATATTGGAGCTGAGTGTGACAGCTTGGACAGTGCTGACCCTTATTAAAAGTCATAAAGGTGTCAATAAGATAGTAAAACAGGTAAAATGGACGAAAAAGAAAATTTCTGCTTCAATGTGAAGAGGATTCTGGCCCAGCTGCTGAATTTCTGCCTGGAATTGGGGTAGGATTTGAGCTACCCCAAGCATATTGTGCAGTTTCCTGCCACATTCTGCAGACCAGCCCTTCACTGATATTCCCGTCATAGGCGGATCCAGGATCGCGGATGGTGGGGGGCACCGTGCCGGGGGGTGGTAAGAATTTGATGCCTGGCTTCATAAGAATTCAAGTGCCGTCAGCTGGTGGGGCACTAATAGCCGTTTCATTAATTTGTTTAGACAGGCTTCAAAAGCCTTATTCAACAAAATGATTTGATTATTTGTGATACCTCATTAATACCCATTGTTAGTTATTTGGGTTTTCGGGCGCACGAACCAAGATTAATTATCGCCCATTTGGTACCCATTGTAATCGTGTTGTATTGTGTTCTTTTCCAGCGCGACTGAGGTAACCTGGACATGCGAAACCTCTTCGGTCGCGAGCAGCAGCGCGCGGCTCAGGCAGCTTGAACTTGCGAAACCCTTCGGCGGCGAGCAGCAGCGCCGGCCTAGCTCGCGTGCAGCAAAGCTGTCATCCAGGCGCTGGTGCTACCAGTGCTCCCTCTGATATGATGGCGTATAGCCGGAGTTCAATTGATAGCTGGATTTGTCAATCAATGTGGGATTCTTGTATCTGTGTTTGCAAGCAATGTTCAAAATAAATACCAATGAGATATTGAATATGCTACGAGTTGTACTAACGGGGTGAACATTTATCCCATGCCTTTTTATATTAGTTGAGTCTTTTTATTAATACTGTGTCCCACAGAACATCTATTGGTGCCATACGGGACTTAGCTTGCAAAACTTTTGAATACCTTCTTTTGATAACTACAATGGAACTCTTCACTGTTCTTGTCATTTGGCCCTGCTCAGCAACCAACTCCTCTAGATCTGTCATCTAGGCTGGCAAAGTGACTTTGAGTTATACGCATGGTAGAACAGTGGCCTACCAATATAATTGCACGTTTACGGTGGAGTCATTTTGCACTGCCAAATTTTTATATTTTCTTATGTCGCGCCGGCTCCCCGCCATTGGATTCGCCATTCCGCCATTGGAGCGCCATTGACCTTTCATAGTGGTATGATGGGCATTTCAGGAAGCTTCGTATAGATCGGCCAACAAGTGCTCCCTCACCCTCTGAATCCGTCCATTGTCTATGCCCATATCTAAAGCCATTTTTTAGGCACAAGAACAACACGTTTGAGAAGGATGTTCCGCGATAAATTTCCGCAAGCATGGTGTTTTGTAAATCGGCTAGAATATAGCCATTTGAGGAGATCATGGCCTCTCAACCTCCGTCAAGATTTGGACTGCCTACGTACTCATGGACGTCGAAAGCGGGGGGGGGATGAGGAGACGCGTCCCCCTACTCGTGGATCAGAGGGGGACGGTCCCGCAAAAACTTTGTGACTCGTCCTAGGTTTTTATTTGGATTCTCTTATTACTTGCGCTTGCCTTCGTTAATTGCGTGGAATTTTGCAACCCAACTCGCTAAATTTGTTGGTGAAGTGTATTGCCAGTATCGTTTTCAGAGACAGCCTATTCGCTCCAAATTTTGCGCCCCAGCGCCCCTCCTCCCCGCCTCTGGTCGTCCCCAGTCATGGTCCGTCCCCACCGGTAAAAATTCCGTGGCGACGCCCCCGCCTCTGCACCGCAGTGTCACATTTTGCGGCGCCCGTCATCGACGATCGAGCTTCATATGTGTAGGTGGGGGTGGGCAGTGGCGGACGCACGAGTGCCGTTGGGGGGGGGCAACGCAGGAGAAATAGTAAAAACAGTATTATTAAAAGATCGGTAAAACTTTTGCCATTTGGGGGGCATGGCCCCTGCCCCTCCGTACGCGGATCCAGGGGCGGGTGCCCCCATCGACCCTCGTCGCCCCCTAAAATGGTCACGGCATTGCTTTGGAATGCCAATGGCGTCCCCTGAACCGTCGCTTCCCACACCCCTGAATCCGCCTAAGTCCCTCTGCGTCTGCCAATAGGAGTGGGGAGGGGTGGGTAATTTTCTATACACTCTCCTCCCCTTGGAAGTTTGATCCGTCGCTGCTCCGGATATTTTTTACTTTTGCCCGATTTTAAGATGAGAGTATGGTCACTGGCGGCGGAACTGGGGGGGGGGCACCGTGGCACGGTGCCCTCCCTTAAATCAATTTTAACAGTAACCCAATGGCGTTGACTGGAAAGAAATGGGTTCAAACATGGGCGGATCCAGGATTGCCGATCGGGAGGGAGGCACCTTCCCGGGTGGGCGCTGTCCGGTCCAGGGGGCGCCATTTTTGACCGGCAAAACCTATCAAATGGGCGCAAAATTATATCGGTGGGCGCCGATTTTCGCATCCTGGGGGAAGCGACATTTCAGGGGGGGCGTCATCGACCTTTCAGTGGGGGGGGGGCCGTGACCATTTCAGGGGGCGCCGAAAGTCGATCGGGGGCACGTGCCCCCCTTGCTCTCTGCATCCGCCTATAGGTTGAATAGCTCATGGCGCGCCCCCCTTAAATTTGGACGTTCCGCCGTCGCTTAGTATGGTAGAAAACCGTCGGAGTATATATCTTTCCCACCGTTTCGCATGTTATTTCTATGCAAAAACTACTTTTCTATTACCTTTCCAATTTTTAATCAAGCGGCGGTGAAAATTCAGTGCCCCAGAATAGTCTCCGCTGGTGGCATTGCTAAAATTACATCGAACTGCATCATTTACTTGACGTTTACGCTCTTTACTTGTCCCATTTGAGTATCTCCGGAATACGAGGTTCAATCATCAGCTGGCATGAAATTGTTTTGATGTCACGTGACCGTGCCACCCTGAGCTGTCGGGGTTCTGTACATTTTTCATTCTTTTTCTGCTGCAGTATTTCTGGTCTTCTGACATGTGAACATTATGCCTTAGGTACTTTTAATCTGCTAATTTTCCCACTTTGTGGACTATTTTGATCATTGGACATTTAGATAGTTATTCATTTGGACGTTGTGGCTATGGGTCTTTGTTCTTTAGGTCCAATTAAAATGTGGAGTATTTGAGCAGTTGACTATTTGAGCATCGCGTGAATTAACATCTCTGTAGTCCCTCTGCTTTATTATTTTCACTGGCACTAGCACAAACAAAAAATCTGCTTTCAGCCATTCTAAGCAAATCAGGAGACGGGGAGTTTTTCGCAGAAGATCGGGCTGGGGAACACGGGGACTGTGTTTAAGTGAATCCGTTCGCATCCCGGTGGCAAGAATTGGCATCCGTTGGAGCTCGGCTGAGAGGCTGGCGCACGCGTTGCAAATTGTTATAGAGCACAATGCAAAAACAGTGCGCTGGACTCGTCTACATAGTTGCTTAAGCTGTGGATTGGAGCCTTTGAACCTCGCGATGAAGAAGATGTATATCACAGGAGCAAAGTAATACAGTAAGGAAACTGGGACTGGTTTGGCAATATACCTACCGAGTTATACCTACTTGTGCACTTTGGAAACTTAAAAGTGTGTGGGGAGACAGTCTACGTATTCTGACAAGGAAATTCCTCCACTGGGAACAAGAGCTTGGCGATTCTGGGATCTTGTTACCTTTCCCACATACTGGTTTCATATAATACCAGCTATTTTTCCAGTTTGGCTGAGGTCGGGAATCTCTCAAAAGTGGGATCTGGAGTGGACTATTTCAACTGGGTATCGAATGGCCAATGCTCAAACTGGGTGACAAGGGAGCATGATAAAATAATTTTTTAGATATCTTGTAACATCCCAACAAGGTAAGCATACATTACTTTAGGTATGTACATACCTACTTACCTTCCTGCGAGCAAGACTCAAGTTCGCATTGGTAGCCTAAATGTTTCAATGGACACAGTTGTAATTTTTTATAGTCAGCATCTCATGCTGTGTGTAGGAAGTACATGTACATAGTTAGTACATAGTTAAGTACAAAGTTAAATTGTCCTTGGTCTTTCACTCACCATACCTAGATCATCAAGCTGAAGCCTAGTAAACTTTTAAACCGGGCAGTTTGGTTGTATAATTTGGAAAAATAGGTAAACTTAACTTTGCAATTGAACAATACTTTTTAAAAGACTTAATGATTAACTCTTATTGTTGTCGGGACGACACAATTTACCTTTCTATAATTTTTAAAGTTATTAGGGGATCTGAAAAATGTGGTGTTTGTATTTGTTTTAGACTAACTTTGACATCGTTGGATCAAAATGAAATTTTTGGAAAAGGTGGTCTATTTTTATCAAATTTTATTCGAAGCACAGATTTTAAATGAAAACGGCAGAAAACATATAAAAACAAACTCTAAAAGTAATTGAGCGTAAACTATGATACATATGGGGTTATACATGAAGGCCTTTACGAGTATGTCAAATATTTATATGCCCATAACTTTCGGAATTGCCAACATATTTCAATTTTTTGTTGGAATCAGTGTTCCAGGCTACTTAGGGAATATGTATATTGAAAACTATATATTAACCGCCAAGAATTTAAAATTATTATACAATTTTGGATTATTTTACACTTTAAAAATATTTTTTCATGCCCTGAAGACCATCCAAACTAATTCTGAATAATATCCCGTAGTACATACCTACTATATTTGTATTATCTAGATGTGACAAAAAAGAGCCATGTGCTCAGGCTTCTGCTCCACAAGCTATAATTGACTCTGGGGAACATTTTCGCATCTCGGGGCATCAAATGGTCTGCGTTGGGGAACCAGATTACTTTTTCGGATCTCTGAGGTACTTGACCTCATGGGTGAGGTTCTTGACCCCACAAGTCTTGTCAATTATTTCAAATGGGGAATCGTAACAAAATAAATATTGTTTGATATATTTTGATTTCTTAGTCCAGGATTTTCGTATTCAGGGAACAATACAGCACACGGAAATTTTTATACGAGAATACAAGAGGACATCTATGAACATCAAGAAAAAGTAGATAAATTGTTTCGGGCGGCGGTAGCTTTGAACGGCTAGGTGTTTAGATACACCCAAAATGTTGAAAATTTCATTGTGAAATCTTGTATGCACGGCAAATGACAGTAGGAACAAAATGGTCTCGAATAGTGACGGATTGTTGCTTGAACCTTAAACCATCACCGCATGGGGGTCCGATCGGAACCTCCTCGGTTTTTCGCAAATTATTTGATCTGATTCAGATCAGACCTGCGTTGCTTTGCAGGGGCCTCTAAGGAGATAAATTCGACAACTTATGACCAAAACTTGACATCAGGTAGGTCAGGTCAAAGAGTTTGACGTCATTGCTAGGCCAATGTAACCCGATTCCGTTCTTCTAAAACGAGGCTGACAAAACCAGGGTGTAGCTCGGCTTCTACAAGAGTTAGATAAAGTTTCTAAGCATCGTTCGAAAGCTCTTGAAAAATATGCACGCTGTCATGAATTTTGAGATCAGATCAATATCAAGGTCCCCAGAGGTCACCCAAGGTGGTTTGCGAAGTTGCTTATATATATATATATATATATATATATATATATATATATATATATATATATATATATAGAACTTTCGAACCAAACAAAATACAATCCTAAATTTGGTATAGTACTAATGAGCATGACCCAAGGATTAAAATGGCAGGTAACATGGCCTTGAAGGTTATTATTTTACCCTGACATAAGATCAAGGCCATAATTTGACCTGAAAAGGTCACGCAGCATATCATTTGAATCTTTAGGTCAGGAGGAGCACATTGATGATGTTTTATTCTAGACCTCTGATTTCCGAGATGTAAGAGATTTTCTTAATCGGTCATGCCATTTTGGCCCACTGCCATTTGACCCATTTTGGCCCATTATAACGCCACGGGTCAACGAATACGCTTCAAACTTCAATCCAGAGTCGAAGCGGGTAAGGTCATTTCAATTTTTCAGAGTTCAGCGCCGTTTTAATTTTTCCGTATCACCTCCGTTTCCCGAGATCGTGGGGAGTTCCACGACACCCCAGGCGGTGTTGTGTATGAAAAGAGCCTAGGTGGTGCCGGGTTAATGAACAGTACCATATAAGGGCGTGGATTTTTATCCCTTTCGGAGTGCCCGGGCACGTGTAATGAAATATTCATTTAGTGTTAAACTACCTTTTAAATTTTATTGTTAATTTTTTTGCAATTCAAAAAGGACTGTGAGGGCTAAAATAAATAAAAAACAATTATGCTTTCTCCTTGAATTTGGCGGTCATTTACTCTTTTTTCAACTTTGGGCACCCCCAATGACTTTTTGAAATACACACCCCCGCTACCCAGACTATTTCTCTGATAGGGACAGTACTGCCAATTCGTATTTCTCCGGCGGAGTCATAGGCTGTTTTCATTTTCTGTGCTTGATTTTGTGTACCGTAATTATGTGCTTAAATGTTTTTTTTGGTTTAACGACACAACAACTGCTGAGGTCATGTGGTGTCGCAGGGGGAGGGTCAGCTAGGCTTGAGCTAAGTAAGGATGCAAAAACGCGTCTCTGGCCAGGCTCGAACCCACATAACTCCCCGGAATGTACAGAATACAACGGGCCGCTCTGAGCACGCGCGCTAATACACTGCGCCACCCAGACCCGAATTAAAACACCACAATACGGGCCCAAGCTACATGAAACAAACCATTCAATAGATGGTCCTATCCCAACTTCAAGAGCAACGTTCCAGCTATGAGTGTGCATGAAAGCTCCAGCAAATTATAAAAATGTTTTTTATTAATGACAGGTGAGAACACAGCATATGCATGAAGATATGTGATAGGAACAGGGAGATTGACGTGGTCAAATGCATTGATATTGACGCTGAATACGTCCAATTAAATACATAGTATCCCCCGCACCAACACGCACATACCTTGTGAAGAGTTCCACGTTGAAAAAGACGTACTCCCCGCTGCTGACCATGTTGAGCTCTTCCGCCACAAGGAGAATCTCCCGCACCCGCTGTGGTGACGCGCACAGGATAATAACTGCAACAGAACCAAAGCGGAGGCTTGGAGCATCACAACTCTACTCGTGTGACATGACAACTTGAGACATTTTGTTATGCACAGACACAAGACGGACAATGCGTAGTCAGGATTGACGCAAAGCCACGTATGCTTATACGAGGCGTCGCTCCCGTAGTTGGCTCTCAACGTACTGTACCATCACGAAGGGAGACGCCTGGTGACGCCGTTTAGAGAACAAGTGCCCCCACCCAGTCCGCAGCTCCGTCTGGTCCGGACGTAGCTATTAAAAACTTGTTTTCACTAAAATGTGATCTTCCTTATGAAAAGTCGTGCAGTGTCGCAATGTATGTCTATAATCTATGTCGCTAATGTTGATGTTCGCTGCAACAAGTATCTTCCTGAAGATGACCACTCTAGCATGTTAAGTAGTTGACAATGAATTAAAAGGTGAAGCAAGTCCTGTTTTGCATGACTCGCATCACAGCTAGGGGTATATTCGTTTGCCTGCATTCGAAATTGGGCTGCATTTTAATTGTACTACCCTCATGACTATCCAGGAAACAATTTTATTTTCTGTGGCGCAGAGAATAACAGGGAGGAGTTCCAAAAATGTGTTTTATTCCGTTTTTGGCGTAATTTCACAAATATTTTGCGGTAGTAAATTTCATTACTTGATGGAGATGAAAAGTAGCGATTTTTAAGCCTAGTATTTTTTGTTACTATGAGAAGCAGACATATCTCTGGATTATTCTGAAGGAAATACATCCCCGACGGAAGCCGTCGTGATTTGCACGGCACATTGTGTTTCTGATAACAAGAACACCTCGTTAGGTGTCAATTCTGCAAGCCCAAAAATTCAAGGCCAAAAGAGGGCAATGCAATGTTTGATCCAACACAGGGGTTCACGGACATGGTTGAATACGTATGAAAAAAATTCACAAAGAAATTGAAGCTGTATGGGACGAAGCCACACAATGAGTACCTGGATTTTCCACGGCGGAATGGGACGGGAAGGTGGGAGGAAATAGTGTGGGTGCTAACACGTTATCGCACCACGGCGGAATAGTGCATCACGGGAGATGTGGGATATAATAGGGCTACGGATGCTGGCACGTTATCGCGTGGTCACCTTCAGCGTGAAGTTCACCCTGGGGTGAGCTTTTCACACGTATCATGCGCTGAGCCTTCTGCTGCCAAGACCAATCCCGGGATGGGAAAGGTATGTGTATTATGGCACCTGAGGGAAATCACTTGCTAGACGAATGTCGCCTGTTTGATGTCGTTGTAGCTTATAACATTAAAAGCTTTGTTAGTAACCTTTTGTCATCGATAAATATTCCCTGGCCTGAACATTGTGCGTGGTAAGACTGAACACCGATAATATATGCAAAGGGCGCATTTAACAAAGTTTGAGAGTAAATGCGCCCGGGGAGATCGTGTTCCTTCCATACCATGTTACATAAATGACACGGCAGAAATAAGCATTAGTTTTAAGCGCAAATGTGGCGAGGCCCTTACTTTTAGCGAGCCCTTACTTTTGTGGGGAGTACCCGCTAGCCATTTGATTTAATTTGTAAAGTATACTTGGGAGGGCGTATTTTTTCACCAAAATAAAAAATGTCATGTCTTATAAACAAACCACTAGGGAGAACCTATAGTTATTTTCCGAATATGCAAAAATATCACATTGCAATCGAAACCATCGATTTTGAGCTGTGACATCGGTGTTTTTATTTTTCAAGTTCATAAACACGTTGAAATGTTAGACAGCAATGCATTTATTTATCCTGCTAAATATAGTACATCCCCTCGCACGAATTGTTTGAAACGCTGGGAGAATGTTTGGATTAGAAATGAAAACTAGATAATTGTGTGGAAAAATATCACTTGTGCCTTTCTCTGGCGTTAGTGGGGCACAATACACACACATTTCTCCCAGCGTCATTTGGAATGCAAGCTTAAGTTCCAAGTTTTTGTGTACGAAACCCACTGACAACCCGTCTCGCTTTGACTATAGTCATTGGGAAGAGATAGGCGTGGTGACCACCCTGCAGAAGCTGCAGCAGCAGCGCCGCCACTTTGGGGACCTTGTTTGTTTGACGCCGAGTGCCTGCGGGGACGTCGGTGGCATCACGCAGCACATCATCACCCACAACAAGGCCAGCACGCACACCGCGCAGTGAGCTAGGAGCAAGAGGGTTCAGGCCGGCGGCAGACATAGTATGTATTCTTGAAGGTGAACTTGTTTCAAAGCAAGGCTCGGATTCTGTTTGGATTTTGTTGAAACATTACGTGTTTTTTCGTCCAAACAATGAAACGACTCATGGGAATCTGTACAGGTGTCTGACGAAAATAAGACCGATTTTTTAACCTGAAAAGTGACTTTTCCAATATTTGAATTTTCAAGAACCAAACGATTAACACGCGCATTGACGGGGCGGGGATACCCACCCCCTCCGCTTTTTCGGAGATAGCATACAAACGGCGGCGCGTAGCACCGCCCTACTTGGTATATATTTTCTCTTGTCATTTTTACAACTTTTTCAAAAGTTTAAGGTCAGGCAATCTCAGGTCAGGTCACTAGTACAGGTCAAGTGACCTGACCTACAAAAAAGTTTAAAATAGCCTAAGTCAGAACAGGGTGAAGTAATCCAATTGAAACTCATATCACATAATTGGCCCATCGAGTTTTCTAAAATATTTTCCTTTATTTTTGTATATCGATGACTTAAGGTCAGGCACGAGCCATGACCTCTCCATAGGAAATATATGGGAAAAAATGGTTTTAACTGAATAACTTAGTAACGGATAGTGATAGACCGTTTATTTTGATTGTGTTAGATTTGCTTTGTTTTGCGGTTCTAACGATACACATTTTACCTAATTTTACCTTGAACTGACCTCAGGAGAGGTAAAATCCTTGATTTCACCTAGCAAGGTCATATTGCATATCATTCGATTCGGCTTGCTGCGAGGATTCATGTAGTTTAAGTTGTGTTGCTCTATCTTTACTTGTTCAGATGTAATGGCCAAAAACCTTCATTTCAATGTTATCCCTATGGCGCAAACTTTTGACCTCTAGTGACCTTAAATGTGACCTGACAAAAAATGGTTTAAATATTTTCGATGGAGAAGTGGATGGGCTACCTAACGCCGTTTACCGTTTTTCGCCACCTAGCGTGGTTCTCGAGATCTTAGGGGGGCGTGTACCCGCCCCCGTCAAAGTGAGGGTGGCTCAGACCCCCGTCAATGCGCGTGTTAAGCATGAAACAGTGCACACGGAACAGCCTTACATTTTTCAGTTGATGTCTGGTTTCTGGTGAAACTCCTCTGCACTTGAAGGGATATGTCAACGAACTCCCATTAGACACGTGAGTTCTATTGAAACATTTGTGCTCTCAGAACCGTGAGCTTTCGTTTGATATGCAGCAACCCACAGTAGTTAAATACCTACCAGGAAGGATTCTGATTCACTGGTTAAAGCTTTAATATACCAAATGGAAACTGTGAAAAGGCCCTCGGAGAAAATATCACAAATTCAGTTTTTTTCATCAGCTCGTCCTCAGTTCTCGAACGATGCATATGCTGTCATTTTAGGCGAAAAAGCTGTTCCAGTGAACTGTGAAGAAGAAAAAGTAGTTCAGGCTCATAAATTCATTGAACTCATCATTTTCCCGGGGTACTGTAGATGTTAATACCGGATATTTCTATATGGTTTTCGGTGTCGCTTACATCTGGACTCGGGGCAGCAGAGACCGGCGCAAACGGCGGCAGCAGCTGACCGGAGAGAGGCCGCGAATCGTAACACTTCCGGACTGCGGACAGCGGATGAACATCGATGACCGGGCACTGCGGAGCTAGAACTGGCAGGCCGACGAACCATTATACCTACCAATACTGTGGGATAAAATTGAAATGTCAAGGGTGTATAAAACAACATTATATAATATATATATATATATATATATATATATATATATATATATATATATATATATATATATATATATATTATAATGTTATATATGTATTATAATGTTGTTTTATATAAATTATTTTATACTATATATGATGTATATATATATATATATATATATATATATATATATATATATATATATATATATAAATTGATGCTCGAAAACTTTGGAAGAAGTAAAAGTTCCTACATATAGATTTTGTTGGATTTGACAGCTTCTCTGGCGTTTATGGTCAATGTTATCCTTTACATCATAATAGGCACACATGTAAAAACCTACTTGAGTGCTAACTAAGTGCTTCTATCCTAAAGTGGTAGTGTAGTGAGTTGTTTTGAGTGAATATTTATGACCGGCGACCTGTTTCGAATGATAAAACAAGTCGGCGTACTGGTACGATCCTCAAGTGTTGTCATTCGTCGCCGGTCATTGCAGTGTGCTATACAATATGGTGCTGGATATGATCATGTTGCGTGTGAGGGTGATGTTATGCTGGCCAAAAGAGTGTTCTTTTGGGAGCGCCGTTTGATTGGTGCATTGCCAGTCTGCGGCTGAGTGCAGTGGTTTTGTGGCTATCACATTGTATGTACATACATACCTCGCAGGTCGCACAGTCCACGGCAGAACATACACTGATATTGGTACATAACATAGGTTGGTGTGCTTCAGTGGTGTCCTCTGGCTGGTGTGTTATGAGAAGGTTGGGAGTTTTAGTATTTTTGCAGTAGACATTGAGGTGTAACTGTTGCCTGTCATCAGACGAAGCTGTGTTGGCGTGTGACAATGTCCGTGATGACCCTCTCATCTGCTTTTCATGCCGGTGTATTTTCCTATAGAGTACAGTTTTTCTTCTTTGTGTGGTGTTGTGAGTGGTGTTGTAACGAAGCCATTCAGCACTGTGTTATTGACCCGGTTCAAATCACTGTTAGTGTACCCGTTGCTTACCAGGATCTGGATTACTGTTCTCGCTCTAGGTGTATGAATTTCCAAGTATTACAGTAGCTTAGAGCCCTGCGAATATATGCGCCGATCACGCTGGTCTTGTAAGTGTCGGGACAACTGCCTGATGCATTCATACAACATCCTAGACTGGTCGCTTTCCTGCACACGTCCCTGATGAAATTATCCTGCCCTTAAATTTTTCTTAAATATTTTCTCTTCTTTTGGGGCTGCGCCACTGGTCCTCTATAAGCTGTTTTCCTGTGAGGCTTCAAATAGCTTTGGGAGTGGTTTGTCATTCGCGTCCGTGGTAGTAATTGCAACCATGAAACGATCTGCGCCTGCGGCACGTCAGTAGCACTTCCAGCATGGTGGCTCCATATGAAATCCCGTTACTTGCGGCAAATCATTTTAAGGATTTCAGAACGTAAAGAAAAGTTGCTGGAGCAGTCGGCTGGCTTAATTTCTTCGAAACCAAAATGATGGAATGTGAATAATAAAGCACCAATACTAAAATCCAATGCATACGGAAACGAGCAGTCACGAGGAAGCTGTCTGGCTTGTCGATTAGGTACGCGCAGGAAGAAGTAGAACTCGTGCTTTGCGAATAATTCACCATACCGTTGGCAGCTATAGCGAGAGGAAGGAGAACAAAACCATTGATAATAATGGAAAGTTTTGTAAGATCCTGCAGAAATCTTAGAGAGCACGAATCCTACAATAATGGATAGACTATACCTGAAGGATTTCCGACGTATTTTGATCTGATGCCGTCACCATCCTGAAATAGTTACGACTTAGTTGTCTTCGCCAGCAGCGAAGCCGTCAAAGGGCATTGCCCAGCATTGTCCAGAAGTGCATGCTCCCTTCATATCTAGGACATTTTCTGTCCCTTGAACCGCTGGAATATTTTGCTTACAATTGGCCCGAACTCATGATCAAGTTCTTTTATTTTCAAGCCTTCTTTAAAAGTGTTTTAAGAGACATGGTGTCTTTTATATTATCTGGCTGACTGATAATAACAATTGCTCAAAAGAACCAGACAATACCTTAAAATAAATGGCTGTTCAGTGCTCAGGGCTGGCTGCTTCATGTTTAATCTTTGGTACTGTAAAACTTCAACTGATGTAAAAAAAGTCATTTCCCAGGTCAAATAACTCGGCCTTGTGTTTGTCAGACACATTTGCAGCCTGTCATGAGTCGTTCAGTTGTCTGTACGAAAAAAACACGTCATGTTTCTACAAAATCCAAACAGAATTCGAGCCTTGCTCTAAAACATGCCCACCTCCAAGAATGCATACTATGTTTGCCGCCGGCCTGAGCCCTCTTGCTCCTAGCTCACTGCGCGGTGTGCGTGCTGGCCTTGTTGTGGGTGATGATGTGCTGCGTGATGCCACCGACGTCCCCGCAGGGAATCGGCGTCAAACAAACAAGGTCCCCAAAGTGGCAGCGCTGCTGCTGCAGCTTCTGCAGGGTGGTCACCACGCCTATCTCTTCCCAATGACTATAGTCAAAGCGAGACGAGTTGTTAGCTGGCCTCGCACACGAAAACTTGGGATTTGAACTTGTATTCAATATAACATTAATGACGGAGATGCTGAAACTCAAGCGACTTCGTCACGTCACTGATAATCTGACTCTGAGGTGACGTCCCCGTCCAATCTAAGCGTCTCCTCTCTCCAAATACAGCTGAGTTGACCTTTGCTGCAGAAGGTTCAGCGCATGGCATGACAGTAAAGCTCACCCCGGGCGGGGTTGGCGCCAGAGACCAGCATGGGATGACGTGTTAACACCCATACTATTACATCCCACTTTTGGCGTGGAAAAGGTATGCATTATATGGTCTTGTCCCACGCAATTCCAATTTTTCGTGACAGCTTGAAATAAATATTCGTGTTCTGACCCGTCCCAAATGATACCTGCAAAGCTTCATCCCACGCAGTCCCATCCCGTCCCTTTCAACAGTTCCCATGCCGTTGCCTGCGCCATGGGCAGACTTCAGCCTCGTGCTGGATAGGCCTCGGGAGTAAGCAGAGATGGAGATCTAGCTAGTGCTTTCCCACCTCCTGCTCCTACTCCTGGTAACGCTGGACCGTACCAGGCTCGACAAGCAGGATTTTTCCCACCGAGTAGGATCACAGAATCCATTATGGCGGTTTGACTGACCGTGACACTCGGTAAAAATTCTTCTAGAGGTGACCTCTTTACAAAACCCTGACAGCTGTCGATTCAAGATAGTTTGATCGATCGTTGAACAAAAACCAATTTCATAATGCCATCTAATTGCATACATAGAGCATCAAAATCTAATTCATAATATTGGTTTTCAGATAAGCGTGGAGAATGAATGAAATGAAAGCTTATCACTCATGTTCTATACAGTCATTGGGATGTAATAGTGATATAATTAATACAGTTTTGCAATAATGCCACAGATGATTGGTACCTACTTTTCAACTCAAAATCAAATAAAAACAACTCACTTCTTGCAGCTTTCATAAGTTCTCTCAGAAGCGAGGCAAAGTCCACATGGCTGTCGCTATTCGAAAAGCTCTTGTGGAACGGTTTCACACTCATCCCCTGATAAACGGCCTGCAGCATGAAGTTGCATGGATGGTGGCCTTTGTTCTGCTGTTTTCCGTAGTCCTCATACAAAAGCCCAGCCACCTTCCAGCCGAACAGCTGCATAATGGGCTGGAACACGGTGCCGAGCTGGTGGTACGAGCCCATGATACGTGTCAGAGTGCTGTAGCGCTGCTTGGCCAGGAAGGCGTTGGCTTGGGCGCCGGGTGTAATCACAGGCACCTTCCAGACGGCGGCGTAGCGTGCCACGGCGGCGATCACGTACTCGCAGACCGGTCCCAGAAACACATCTGCAAGTAGCCGCGCGCCACGTCAGAACGCGCTGCTCCCAGATACGCTCATTTCCGGCCGACGATGCCATCTTGTTCCAGCACATCGCCCCGCCGACTGACACGTATTAATGTAATGGCCAATAGCTTTGCCTGAGCGGAGGCATTGAGCTGGACACCGTGTTTGGAGACATAGATTCCAGGGGTATTGCGTTTGATCGAGTGAGAATCGTTTGAAATTACCGGGCACAAGCCATCGAGTGTTCCACCTGTGATTTCCAAAAATACAGCATCTATCGATATGATCTGGTACCAGTTACTAGCTTCTGTATAGAAGTTGCGTGCAGCATTTGCAAAGGTATCTATTGCAGCAAGTATGAAAATACACTGAGGTTCCAGTGCTTCTCAGATAACACAAGACTTGACAGCCAAAGGTTTGCAACGTCGATGGAAAAGTTATCCAAAACACCAGAAAAATATATACGACTTCCGTTCCCAGTTCGCCGACCCCTGAGTATCGCCACTGGCAAAAAAACTGAGGGAATAAGTAAATATTCGACTCACTGCTGACAAGAAATTTGACCCTCTAGAACCAAGAACTTATCGAATTTGGGGCTTACTGATGCATTTTGCAATGACTGGCTACATAATTTTCTGCTTATCCCCAATTGGGCTGAAATAGGCAAACTCCCGAATGAAAGGCGAGGGGCCAGGCCCCTGGCCCCTCACCTGTTCTTTTGGGCCAGAAATGGAGAATAATTCCGAAGAAGCGTTTTTAGCTAAAGAAAGGTTATCAATACTCAAAGGGACATCTACCAACAGTAGTTATTTTGCGTGATATATTAAAGCATATTTCACGTTAGAACTATTTATTGAAGTAAGTTGTTAACATTTAAAATCGCTAGTGCCAAAAGTGACGCTTAGCACGGATGTTCAGAATAGATCAATGCAGGAGAGATTTCTCAGCTCGCCGTTACGCAGCATTACCAACCGTCGCCAGGGTTACTAATGGCCACTTAATGTCACGTGACCAACGGGGAAGGATGGGGTCGATAGGGGGTGAATTTTTACCTTTCATCTCCTAGAATGACAGGTTGTGGGACAAATTGAATAATGATAAAGTGGTTTTTCGACATGCTTTATCACATGATTGTCTCAGCTTAAATTCCATTATGAAAGTGCCACAACCCCTTCAAGACTAGATGACTTGGATTATCTCAAACACTCTCAATATACGATATGTATGGTTGAATATTCCATGACAAGCGCAGAGTATCGCCACCAGTAAAAGGTTTGTCGTTGAACAAGCCGAAGGAGAGTTTAAAAAACCAAGAGTTATGTTATTGCTTTGTCTCATGCCACCCGCAACACTTTATTAAAGATACCACTCCACGCGGAGTAGTTTACTTTATACTCAGGGAGACGCAGACATGTGACCTCACGCCACGTCGATGCCCGCAGAAAACAAGCTGATAAGATGCACATTTCTTTGTTTGGAAGTACAACTAGAGATGAAAATCTATCAGGCACAGACCAGAGCTGCTGATTAGAACGCTGTGGACAATTTGCTAACACTCTTATATTTTCATCGTCCATACAGAATATATTGCCGGAGATTCAAAGTACAAGATAGATCAAAATGCCCCGAAGCACTGTTTGGTTTACCAAAAACACTTAGATATGTACATCCTTCTCCATAGCTTAACCATTTTTCTACCTCCATAGACAAAGCATTCCTGCTACCTCAAGGAATGGAAACATTGTTATTGTATAATTCAAACCAACAAATTCCTGGATAAGGAGTGGTTTGGCTTTTCTTAACATGTTCTCAAAACCAGCTGACGAAGGTTATTCCATTAGCCTGCCCCGAAACAAAACTACTGTCTTACCCAAAATCTCTCACATAACGTTCTATATACCGTGTTTATACTCAGGTTGGCAACGAAATTAGTTAGGCTTTCCTGGTGATAAAATTTGCTCTCTCGCTATTTTGTTCGTCAAATTTCAAGCCAAAGTTCACGCTTTAGGTATTATTTTTGTGACAAATGTGCTCTTGTCTGGAGAACAGAAACATATTTACTACGCATCAAACTTTGTTTAACATTTTGCAAGAAAGGGTGTAAATTAGGCAGGTAGACATAAATATACTGAAGTAACACTTCCTAGAGTCTGGCACGGACAAGTAAGTTTCAGAGTGCTCTTCTTGGGCTCAAGATCTTTTCGTGGCAGATAATATTAAGAAAATGTTGACAGAGAAGTCATTGGGAATCATTCTACTTTTCAGAATGTTGATAATTTGCATGTGATTTGTCATCATAAGAAAAACTAAAGAGAAAGACAGAACAACATGGTGGTTCAGAGTGCTTCAGGTACAGTGCTGGTAACAGAGGAAGGTTCCGCGGACAATTTATAAACCAAAATTTTAATGTCGCAGGAAACACGCCTCGAAAATGCCGTGACGTGCAGCAAAGACTTAATATTAAAAAACTTTGTTTTTGTCGGTGGAATTTGTGATATGTTCTGCTGCACCTCACATATCTGCTGTATTGGTTAATTGTAAAGTTACAGGGCTGCGGGGGTGTGGATTGTGCGCATCATTGGAGGTGCTAGAAGTCGAGGAAGAAAAATTTTAATGACCACCATATGAAAGGAGATAGCAAAACATTATCTTTGTTTTAGCCATTACTCATTTTGAATCCTGAAAATGATGAACAATAAAACTTAAACTGTTTTTTATACTAACTCGATATTTCATCCCGGGCGCCCGGACAGCTCCAAAGAGGTATAAGTTTACAGCCCTGCATGGTACTGCTCATTAAAATCCACGCAATAACCCCCCCACTGCTTTATTTAGAGACCAATCAGCTATACTGACCCTTCAGTAACGGTATACCGTTTCCACTCACATGTGCCGTGCTATAAAGATTTCACAATTCGATTTTAAACATTTCGAACATATTAAAAAAACAACCGTTAAAAAATTGTCACCGGCCGAAAAATTTGAACAAAGTTGCGTGATATTTAATTATTGTCCACTCCCACCCTCGTATCAGAATTCTAGTACGCTGTATTGTTACCAACAGTACAGAAACCCGGGCCTGAAAAATCAACATCTACCAACAACAGACTTCCATTCGCACGGATTCACACTTTCAATGTTTGGCACCACTTGTGAAGTCACCCACTGCCTCAGTTCCACCAAATTAGGTATACATGAACGTCTTGATCTAACACCGGTACATAACTTTTCACACAGAATGATAATAATAAATAATATCTTACTAGGAACGGCGACGTCACCCGGGAGATTAATAGTGGAGTATTATAGCATACAAACCGATTTTTATTGGCCTAAAGATAGAAGGTCGGACAATCACGGTTAGACGACCGTGCACAGTGGCTTCTGGCTGCCTGGAGGCCGAGTGGCGGCGACATCGAAAGGATGTGGTAACTGGTAGGTGAATGGCGCATGATAAAGAAATACAGTGATGTTCCTGTCATTAAAATATACATTCTTATCATGCTAATTCCCTCGGGCATTTTGAGCTTTGCCTTGGACCCTCCTTGTTTACACGATCAGAACTACTCATCTCTCCGCCTCAAATTCTCATTTTAGTATTTTAAACTTCTAGTGATGCATAAGCATGAAGGTCAGATATGTATGTCACATACATAGTTTGTGTTGTATTACTGATAAGGATGCCAATGAAAAAAAGTATTTAAAAGCTGCATCATCTACCCTGATACCGAAAAATACTATGGATTCAAAATTGGTGCCTGCAATTTTGTCCGCCAAGCATACTCATATACCCCACTCATTTCATGAACTCGCACTCAGGTTTTTTTCGACGTTATCGGCACTGCACATTGCTTAAACGTCTAACCCATACCTATATCTGCCCACGTGCACAGAATGTCTCCTACACTGGTACCCCTTCCTCAGTCTGACACCAGGCACAACTACCACTATTTTCAATACCACACATGTAGACATTACAATCCGCCCGCGCCCCCTACCCACCGAGGCTTGAGCCTGACGTCAGCAGCGCCCAGCGTGACCTCTCTAACCTTTGTGCCTGCAGGCAATCGCGGCTGCCGGCAAATGGCGGCCGCTGATTGGTGGAGGCGCGTTCACTTGTATCGTGAAAAATTCAGCGGAAATTTGCTCATGAAACTGATAGTGTTTTAAACCATGAACCAGGAGATGAATGAATGTTATGATTTTATTAAACATTTCTAGCCATACCTTGCTTTCTATTGGCTTAATTATTTGCTGCACTATCCGAGGCTGCTCTTCGGTACAGATGAGACGGCGGCAGTCAGCACAGGCTAGCCGGCGGCCGAGTTCGCTGAAGTCGGGAGTGTCGCGATGGGTTTCTACTAGAGATGGGACTCTCTAGGCCCGGAGCCCGGGGCGAAAGCCCGGCCCAGGCCCGCGGGCTTGGACCGGACCTGAAGGCCTGATTTTAGCCAATACCGGGCTGATAACGGGCTTCGCCCAGGCTCATTCCGGGCTTCAACTGAACTGGGACTTCAAAGTCAATATTCTGGAGGTTAGCCCTATTTCCGTCAGGCTCCCGGCTACCCCATTTTTCCGGCAGGGGGGCAATATCGGCCCCCTAAGATTCGTAATCTAACCGGCCGATTTTGAAAATTCAAGTGCTATAGATTCCCCTGACGCTAAACTTTATTTTGAAAAAGAAAATTTCAAATTTTGTTTTTAAGGAGAAGGTCGTGCAAAATATACATTTTTGTGTATTTTTAGATTTTCCATAACCCTTGTCTCTGTTGTACGATTTTCACAAAACTAGTTCAGATTTACAAATAATTGACCCAAAATTGTCATATACTGAGTTACGCAAAATTTGAAATTCAATGGCAGTTCCAGGACCAGGACTATGAGGGGAAATATATACAACCTAAAAGTTTTTGTTACGCAGATTAGAAGCCGTGATATACTGCTTGGCATCTTTGACACATAAAAAATGAAAAAAGTGAAAACTCATCAGGGGCGGATGCAGTAAGGTAAAACAGTGGGGTAAAATACATACCAACAATATGGGTGGTATGCATGAGTATATTAGTCCCTCGACTAGTTGAAATTTATTTCTGATAATTTTTACCCTCCCATGGCGCTCTGGGAAGGGGGTGCATAGGCGGATCAGGACTCTCGTCGTGGGGGGGCGGATGGGGGTGATTGGAAACACATTTTTAATATACAACGATATTGAGTCGCGGCGGTGATACTGGCTGGGAATATGCATTTTGAAAATGTGTAGTGACTGGACACGCCTCTGGTAATCTAGAATTTGGTTATAACTATTTTGAATTTTCATATACCCAATTGTATTCGCCCTGGCACGGCTGTAAGCAGTCTTCTCCTTACTAACGTTTAATCCTTCTTGATAACATTCCCCATTTTGAACTGCTGTAACCGCCCCTGATGAATACAAATAGTGACAATTGTGAATGCACTATCATCTCACATAAAAATGATATAATAAAACCATATAACTGGTATCAGGATCAGCAGAGACGGCTTCCTTTTACAAAGACCCATCGCATACGATAATACTTGGTTTGTGGATAGAACCTCCCCAAAACCCGCCATACCTCCGCCCCTGGTAATATATAATATTGACATTTCGAAAACCTGCCTGTACTGTTTTGGAAGTCGGAAGTTTCGTTCTATCGCAGCCGTTTCGGATTTCTTGAAAACCTGAGGGGGAATTCCGCAAATAGGGTTAAATAAGCCTTTTTCAGTACAGACGTAAGTTTTTACACTGAAACATTATCTTATTGATGCACCAGCAGCTTTTGCAAATGCATTTACAATTAATTTTGAGACATGGAATTTTAGACATACATCAGGAATGTAAAAGCATGAAGCTCTAGCTTTCTATCTGTTACTCAAGCCAGGGTCAAAAGGTAAATTACTTAAACCTGACCTGTATCAATATTCATAATCAAATATTGAATAATGTTACAGTTGTACACATCCATGCTGTACTGTTATATTATGAATCTCCCAATGATAATATGGATAAACAAAATATAAATTGTGATAGCCTTTTGTTACTCTCATATTGTCAGTATACCCTTTCAAAGGAAGTCATTGAACCAATGTGCTGCTAACATTATATTGATACTAACATCTAGCTCTAGCTAGAACATTCTTTCCAGAAGCTTTCTGCTTCAGGTATAAAAACTGTCATCTATGGAGCCATTCCCATGTCCTCTAAAGTAAATATCTCAGGTACAAACTATCTGGTGAAAGCCCATAATTGTCAAATTGGCGTGCTAACTCCAGATGCAAGAACAAATTTTGAAAAGTTTGACCCTTCCACAGCATCATCTTGCTCTTTATTTGCCCAAAAGATGCAAAACCAACTCAGAAAAGCAAGGGAACAGCAAGGGAATTGGCACAAAGAAAACACGTTTGCGATCAAAGTACTTCATTGCTTTGGTAAGGCTCGTAAAGCTTTGCAAAGTCAGAAAAGCGTCATATATGAAACAAGTGCGCAAGAAAGATTGCATATTCTCAGGAACAAAACAAATCCCCCACCCACTAGTGCTTATTTTTAGGTCTTTGAAGTTTTTCAAATATGTTTTCAACAATTTTGAAATACTTTTATTGAAATAAAATAACTTTTCTGATATATTTTTGTGAAAAATATTTCCATCACTGAGTGCTCTAATGTAGATAAGCACGGCGCTTCAGATACCTACTTAGCGCAATCCCATAAAATTCAACAAAACAAACAGAAATAGCGAAATAGTGCGCATGGTGGTGTGGATGGACTGGAGTTATTTTTTTGCTTCAGTTTTACTTTCAGGTGGAGATTTGTGCAATCTTTTCCTTCCATGTTTGGTGCGAACCTGTGGAGAACTAGTGGTTCTGTATGGCCGGTGGTTTGATAATTCTATATGGCAGGTTGGCCTTGTTGGCCTGTTGCCTTACCTACTTTGTAGACCGGACTGACCCAAGCAGAACAATCTTTTGACTCTACTAAGCTGCCTTGTGACTAAGCTAAAAGAAAATGCTCACAACATGTATCAATTGGGGGATAATGTGAGGGATTTTTATTCATTCACAGCCATTCTGCCATGATATTCTGAAAAGTTTTAGCTGAAAACTTGTCACTGATCTCTCCTCTATTCATCAATACTATTGGAACTCAATTAGGAGGTTTGTACCAGCACATCATTATTTATAAAAGTGCAATGACGGAGGAAATGTCTGATATGAGTGGGCTTATTTCATCCTGATTCTTATAGCTGCCATGTGTATACCTCTATCTAGAATGCCCAATGTTTTTATAAGGTTATGCTGGTTACCTGAAGCCAGCTTGCATCATAAGCAAGCCATGATTCATACTGTTTTTCAGTATCATTTTCTGCCAAATTATTAAGATAGCTGAGGCTACTGATGCTGCTTGCACCTTTTTAATATGGTTTTGGGTGAAATCAAAACTTTTTCCAGGATAAATTGGCTTAAAACATGCATTTGAAACAGCTTTATAGTAAATAAATGTTGTATATAGTTTTTAGGGTTCTTCTATGATACCGGGCCTTCCCGGGCTTGATAAGCCATTTCTTCCACATCCCGGGCTTGTGACGGGCTTTTAAAAGCAGCAGCAGACCGGGCCCGGGCCCGGGCCTGCAAAATTGCCCGAAACTCCCACCTCTAGTTTCTACTGAGTGGAGAGGACTGGAGCCCAGTTCCAAGGTAAACGAGGGAGGGAGGAGAGAGGCGTTCATAAATCTGAAACTTAACCGTCGGACGAGTTGTAGAGAGTGAGGACTAATAGGGAGCGCTGCAGAAGTACACCCAGATAAAATACCAGAAGAGGGAAACACATGCTGCTTTGTTCCGTGTTGGATGGTGAAAAGACACAAAATCTAATTCTGGACTCAAAACATCATTGATGTTTCTTGTTCATTATGTCTGAGGCCTTTCGTTGTTTGATAAAATATTAAGTTATAGGTCAGATGCAGAATGCCACTACAGCGCTGTGGAACACGTATTTATTGATAACTTTCTCTATTCACGCACTTTATAAGGAATTTGCTTCACCTTTTGGTGGGATGCCCAAATCACCATTGGGGGCACGCAGCACATCGTTGAGGGTGCCGAGGCAACCCTAAAGAGACAGAAATCCACACCCCTCTAGGGCTGTGTTACTGTGAGGAACCAACGCGTTAAATGATATCCACACGAGTGTTTATCTCGGTCTGGACGATATATTCACGGATACAGGTACAGGAGCACAGGACGGGGAAGATATTGATGAAATATATCACGCGCTTTGGCGAGGGTCTGAGCCTTGACGGAGGGAGGGGGTAGGGGCAGGAACCATCCTCCTGGGATCTCATAGACCACGCTAGTTAGCGAAAAGCAATAAATGGTATTACGTAGCCTGACCTAGGCTTTAAAGGAAATATTTTGCAATTTCTTATCAGGTCAAATCGAAAACCACCAGACGCGAAAATATATCACCAGAGGAATATAATGGGATGTAGTGGAAATGAAGGCTTTTTCCGTCATAACATCTGATGTACAAGAGCTGGAACGAAGCTCTTACACATTTGAAATCTGCTCAGCACTTGACCTGCACTGGTGAACTGACCTGAAGCGACTTGAAACAAAAATTAAAAAGGCACAACAAGGTCAATAAAGGTATATTAAGCATGGATGCTCGGCGCGCCGCCGTTTTTAAGCAATCTACGAAAAACCCGAGGAGGTAGGTATTTGCCCTCCCCCGGCTATGTCAATGCACATGGTATGATATGGATAAACAACATATCTGATTATACAGCTGCTAGGAAAACGGACGGCTGTGCAATAAAAAGGGATCATAAGGAACCTCAGCATATTTCTGTGGTTGCACAAACAAAAATCAAGCTACAGCCACGATAATCACACCCGATTGATATCGAAGCTGATATTGGTCAATAGCAACCGTTATTGGATGCTTGAAATTCCTTTCATTGCTTCAGCACGGAAAGGCCAATCAGACTACCTGTTATTGGTCAACACATCTACAACACGTGATCTGGGAGCAATTTTGCAGCGCTGAGCCGAGCAGCATAATAATAAGCTGATAAGATGATGAATGGCCTGCCGCCTTGAATCCTGGATGCAAAAATGGAGCTGAAATACGTGTTATATGTTTGGGCTCAGCTCTTTACCAAAAATATATTAGACAAGAGGTGAAAACACAAATTATTGGCCGTAGTGTGAACTGTGACTCCGAATTCAGTTATTTACAAGTGTCCTTTAGCATTAATTATTAAGAGTTTAAGTGCGTTCGACTACGCATTAGAACGGAATAGAGGTGCAAAAAATAGTGGTACAGGCCCGCTCAAGGAAATTTTGTACCAATTTTCAAACAAATTAACTAGTCTTGAAAGACAGATAGAGTTTAACCCTCGCCCCACCGGGGGCCATCGATGGCCCCCTAAGATTTTTTCAGCATATCAGAAAAAACGACGAGGCGCAGCACCACGGTTGAGGGCTCTACCTCTCACCCCATCATTTTACCACCATCTCTGATTTTTTTACCCCGGGTCACCTAAGGTCAGGTGATCAGGCGAGGTCAACCAAGGTCACTTCACTTCAACTTTTGAGCTCTATAAGAGCTACATTTTTAAGTCGATCGATATGAAACTTCCTGCAGTTTATGACCTCTCCAGGGTCTACAATATATGTTTCCCGGATTTTTCGATTTCATGGCCTGAGGTCAGGTCACGAGGTGACCTCTCCCATTGAACAAGCATGAGGAAAAGCTGTCTTATGATCTAAAAGTCACAAAAACTATTGCAAATGCTCAGTTTGCTCAGAAAAGCGTTCCTGGACACCCTTTCACGAATCCCAGGCGCCATATTTGCCCTTTGACCTCTCCGAGGTCATCCAAGGTCATCAGGGGTCAAAAATAGTATTCTGACAATAACTTTTGACCTAATTAAGGTAGAGAAAACATCATCGTGTATGTCTCGTCACTGGCTTTCATTGAATATACGGCAAGGTCACTTTCTGCCCTTTTGTGACCGCAGGTCATATTAGGTCATTACGGAGGTCATTATTCATATTAGGTCCTCTGGAGGTCAAACCACTGGCGAGAGGTCATTACGTTTCACATAACGGAAAAAGGTCTGACATTTTACTATCAAACGTACTTTACCAGATCTCAATAGCTCTAATGGCATAAAAATTATGCACAGTTTGCTTAAGCATGGCATATTTGGAGTGAAAATAGCCTATCTTGACCTAACTTGACTTCTGGAGGTCAAACTATTGACCTGAGCGCTTAATAATTTCTCACTGAATTCACGCGATCTTTCCAACACACGTCGCAGATTTGCGCTAACCCTCATATTTTCGGAGTTAGCGGGGGCATTGATGGCCCCCGGTGGGGGCGAAGTTGGTGCCGGACCCCCAGTGGGGCGCGGGTTAAGAATGATTGGGCTTTGGCTGATAAAGATAACCATGTATTAACGATAGCGAGATGTCTAATGATGTTTTATCTGCAGTCAATAGATATAATATATCCAACATTGATATTTAACCAATACCGATTCAACCAAAGTATATCTAATAATATGTAAAATCAACCGGGTAAATTTGGAAAAAAATATACTTGTCTTACATGTACCTATTACTGATAGGCTATTAATAGTGCATTAGCTGCAGCCAGCACATTAAGAATAACTAATAAATAATGGATTCAAATAGTTCAGCAAGGTATATCTAATACAAATATTGCGCCAAACAGAAATAAATAACAGGAGTAAATAAGCTTACTGGTCTGATGTTTTGCATTGTGGATACAATCCGTTGGTTGGAAGTAGCCAGAATATTCTTGCGGCGACATTTAACTTTTAAGAATTCAAACTAAAGGACATTTTGAAGGGATCCAATTCGAGTTCAAAGCTCACACGATGGCCAGGAATTTGTGATTTCACCTATTATCTGATTAATATTCTGATGAAATCCTGCGCCCGATTGCATAGCCACGATGAATTGCAAATGAGGAATAACAGCCTGATGCTCATATTTATAAAACTTGTTCGAAAGTTAACAGTCAATATATTTCACCCATGGGGCATGATCACGACAGCGAATCAATAGAGTATTGAGATATAGAGCGTATCAATAGAGTAGCGAAATGGTCCATTCGCTGTCGTGATCATGCCCTATGGGTGAAATATATTGACTGTTAACTTTCGAACAAGTTTTATATAATATGAGCATCAGGCTGTTATTCCTCATTTACATATTTATCATCATGCTCAAAATAGCTCTCCAAGACATCATTTTTTTTACGATGAATTGCCTCCATTTTCGTTCAGGATCCGAGGAGGCTAGCCATTCAACATCTCATCAACGTGTTCTTCGAGCATTGGATTTTCCAGCCTCCGCTAATCACATATATTTGATCATGGTTCCCAAAGTCCATATTATTTCTCGAATACTTGTCTTTACGAAAAATGATGTTATCCTTCGTATAACTAAGATAGCTTTCAGAGATGAAGGGAACCCGAGGAAGAGAGAGGGAGAGAGAGAGAGAGAGAGAGAGAGGGAGAGAGAGAGAGGGAGAGAGAGAGAGAGAGAGAAAGAGAAAGAGAGAGCTGAACTGCAGAATGTTTATATCTACGGCGTGGAGAAACGATGGCCATTGTTCCGGGCCAGGCAGGGTCTGTCCTAATGTTGGATTTATGCGCTAGTTTTAGGATGATCCCGGCAAACCATTGGATGCCGCTATTGCCTCCGTGGAAGCATTGCCAGACGGCAATCGGAAGGGAAGGCTCCAGAATAAAGCTCAATAGTGCAGCGTTCTTATTTATACCATCCCAGCCGATGCATAGAGCTTAATTAGCAGGCAAAGAAAAGCTCAGTGAGCAATTATGAATAACATTTGCCTAGTGGTGATTTACGCAACAGTGGCATCCTACTTATAAAGACAATGGAGTAAAATATGAAAACACATTAGGTTATTTGATCTAAAAAAAAACAGCAGGTCCAAAATAAGGGAATGCTGAACAGGGAGCCAATTTGAGACAACGCTTAGTGATGAAAAGAGCAGAAGTTGTGGAAACTAAGCATGGTGAGCAAACTTCAGAACATTAAAGAACGGCGCAAAACGGAGAGAGAGAGAGGGGGAGTGGAGAGGAAGGGAGAGAGAGAGAGGGGGGAGAGAGAGAAAGAGAGAGAGTGGAGAGGAAGGAAGAGAGAGAGAAAGGGGAGAGGAAGGAAGAGAGAGAGAGGGAGGGAGAGGGAGAAGGAGAGAGAGAGAGAGAGAGAGAGAGAGAGAGAAGGAAGGAAATATACAATATGAGTGAAGAGTAGTTAACGGGACACTGTTTTTGTGGTAGATCGCAGTATTCACTGCAGGTTAAGGCATTCAAGGCTGTTCCACACATGATGCCTTCGCTGACCCAGACACCAGTCATTCGAGCATTAGCTACACTAATGAAAAGATACATAGGCCACATCGGCTGCGACGGGCAGATGCTGGCCCACTGGATCAAGACTCCTCTTTTGATATTACGAGAACGGAATGTCTGGAGCCAATTTTAACAGTCGCATTGTCGGGATGAGGTGCCATCCCTCTCGGGTTTTTTAGATATAGAATTAAAACGGCGGTGCGGGCGCCAGCGTACTTGGTATACCTTTTCCTGATTATTTTTATAACTTTTGTCACGATGTTTGATCCAGGTCATTTCAGGTCAGGTCACCATTGCAGGTTAAGTGACCTCACCTCTAAAAAAACTCTAAGATATTATAAGTAAAAACTGGGTTGACCCTTGGATCTAAATCTCATATCACATGATGGGCCTACTTGGTACTACAGGCGACCTAAGGCCAGGTACGGGTCATGTCCTCTCCATTGGAAATACATGTGACACATGGGTAAAACTCAATAACTTAGTAATGGATGGTACAGCGTTTATTTTGAAAGCATTTTATTTTTTTGTCCTCGCGGTTCTAAAGGTATGAATTATGGCCTAATTCGACCTTGAACTGGCCCAAGGTCATGTCAATCTCTTTGATTTTTATCTAATAAGATGTTATATATGATTCGATTTGGCTTCCTACGATGATTCCAATGATTGTGTTTGAAGTGAAGTGATTGTGTTGAAGTAACCTCACCTCCAAAAAATATCTAAGGTAGCATAGGTAAGAAAAAGGTGACTATCGAACTGAATCTTATACCACATAATGGGCCCTAATGGCTACAAAATATATTCCTGGATTTGTCATATCAATGACCTAGGGTCCAGTACGGATCATGACCTCTCCACTGGAAATACATGGGGAAAACAGAAATGGGCCGAAAAAGTGCTCTATTTCTGTAGATACGGCTTCGTGTTCTCCAAATCATAGTATCGTAGGCCCCTTTATAGGTTCATGCTGCAAGTTGGGAGCTGTGACCTCTGAGAGGTCATCTGAGGCTACTTAAGCAGGTTTTCAGACTTTGGTCAATAACTTTGCAGGAAAAGACTACAGACATTTCATTTTGATTGTAAATTTGTACATTACATTTGATATTTTGATATTTGATAAATTTGATGTTACATTACATTTGATTTATTACATTTGTTATATTACATTTGGATTGTTATCACTAATCAATTAATTTGCATATTGACTATGCTAGGTTAGATGGTGACCTTGACCAGAGCTTAGGGCAGGTTATTTTTATGTTTCGACCTAGTAAAGTCATATTATAAATCATTCGATTCACTGTAACGAAAGGAAGCAAATGGTGCCTAAACATGTTTTCAACTCAATTCTCTCAGACGTTAGAGCCCAGAAAATGTTCTTTAACACGCCACCTACTTTGACCTGTCACGATCTCAATATTTACCTGACCCAAAAAGTGACAGATATAGTTTCTTCATGAATTTTGTATGGGCTATTCACCAGCGTTCGCGTTTTTTCGCTATCCTGCATAGGAGCCGAGTTCGAGGGGCGTGTGAACCCCCACCAGGACTCGGCTCGGATTTAACACCCGGGCGGGTGTTAACACTCGCACTGGAGGGGGTGTGGCACTAACGCGCACTGGAGGGGGCCTGGTAGGCCCCTAAGATCTCGGAAACGAAGAGGCATAGAAAAACGAAATTTAAGAGGTGGGTGGGGGTTATGGTGATCTACATCATGACTAATTTTTATTGACCTAGTTCCATTATCTTCAAGGCGACTTCAAACGAGGTCATAAAGGTCAAAACTTGGCCATGCTGGGGATTGACCGGTAAATGCCGTGATTATGCAGAAAAATTTCGGGAATAAGCTAAAGACGGACCAGGGTCATATAGAGAAGGCCTAAAAGAGCCTTCCCTTCAATTTTGGGGTCAAGGTCATTCAAGGTTATTGACCTGTAAGGTCACTATAGAGTATACCACTTATAATGTACACTTTGACTAACACTATAGCCACTGTTTGGCGGGAAATGAGGATTGACCTTTGCAAATGACCTTTGACCTTGCTCTTTGACCTTGATCTTGGTATTGGGGTACCTTATCGATGACGTCATAGCATAATGTACGTCAGACCGGGTAACGTCATTTGACCGGAAGCACTGTGGTCAGTGACCTTGAAAGTGCAGATATGACCTTGACCTGTGACCTTTGACCTTGATCTTGACCTTCATGCGAGGTGACCTTGACATATAATCCCGGTTATATGGTGTTATGACTTCACCACTCGGTCTCCAATGCAAGCTAACTGGTCCGACCGCGCTATTACGGCGATCTCAAAATGCAGGTCTGACTTCAAAAGCCTATAAGTAAAAAAATTTCGACCGATTTTCAAAACATCTTCACCAATCGACGCGCTATTAAATTCTGTATAATGTGGCAAAGTATCGTGTTTTGGCTACGAGCGGTTCTCCGGTCACTTTGGAAAAACAGGTGTGGGGAGGCCTCCGAGGCCCCCTCCAGTGCGCGTGTTAAATAAGCCCCGACAAAAAATGTTCAAATGTTTTAAATGGATATTTTGATAAGCTATCTAACGATGTTAACTGTTTTTCGCTATCTAGCGTCGTTCTTGAAATCCTAGGGGAGGGCACGGATATTTGACCCCTCTCTCACCCTCCGTCAAAGCGAAGGTGACTCAGAACCCGTCAATGTACATGTTAAAACCTACTCATGGGTTTCTGATGCCGAAGCTTATACTTTTCAAACCCATTTAAGCTATGGGCTTTAATTGCGATGACGATTTGATTTTGCATCAAATCTGGCTTCTGAATAGAATAAGGTAACCCCCTCCATATTCCAAATAAGCTACATTAATTGTTTGATCAATGGTAATCATATCATAAAAGTAAGTGGTTCGCGTACTTGATTTCTAAGTTCTCGTCGGTTATGGTTAACAAACAAACACCTTTGTTTGACTGCAAGAAAACCAACCCATTCATTTGTCGTGGTTGGGCAAGTTTACTTACGATTTGATTTTCTCCAGCTCTTCTCATCCATATCAAAGTGGAATGATTTTCTTGGGACGAAGATGTTAACACGCGCATTGACGGGGGGCGGGTACCCGCCCCCCTCGGGTTTTTCGGAGATAGCAGAAAAACGGCGGCGCGTAGCGCCGCCGTACTTGGTATACCTTTTTCCTCATCATTTTTACAACTTCTGTGAAAATTTTAAGGTTAGGTCATCTCAGGTCAGGTCACCAGTACAGGTCAAGTGACCCGACCTCAAAAAAAGTTTAAGATAGCATAAGTCGGAGCAGGGTGAACTTATCCGATTGAAACCCATATCACATAATGGCCCCACCGAGTTCTCTAAAATATGTTCCGGTATTTTTGATATCGATGACCTAAGGTCAGGTACGAGGCATGACCTCTCCATTGGAAATACATGGGAAAAATGGTTTTTACGGAATAACTCAGTAACGGATGGTGATAGAGCATTTATTTTAGCTGCATTAGACTCGCCTGGGCTTTGCAGTTCTAATGATAAGCATTTTATATAATTTGACCCTGACCTGACCTCAGGTCAGGTCAAATCCTTGATTTGACCTAGCAAGGTCAAATTATATATCATTCGATTCGGCTTGCTAAGAGGATTCATATAGTTCAAGTCGTTTTCCTCTATCTTTACTTGTTCAGATTTAATGGCCGAAAAACTGAATTTACATGTTATCCCTATGACGGGCATGTTTTGACCTCTCGTGACCTTAAATGTGACCTGACAAAAAAATGGTTCAAATGTTTTCGATGGAGAAGTGGATGGGCAGCCCAACGCCGTTTACCGTTTTTCGCTACCTACCGTGGTTCTCGAGATCTTAGGGGGGCGGGTACCCGCCCCCCGTCAATGCGAAGGTGGCTCAGACCCCCGTCAATGCGCGTGTTAAGTTTACAATAACCATGACGCAGGTACTGCGTCGCCAACAGGGCATGCTGCAACACTTCTCCAGTCAAAACATACTGGGATGCCTCACCAGTCAGGACATACTGTGACGCTTCACCAGTCAGGGCATACTGTGACGCTTCACCAGTCAGGGCATACTGTGACGCTTCACCAGTCAGGGCATACTGGGACGTTTCACCAGTCAGAGCATGCTGGGACGCTTCTCCAGTCAAAACATACTGTGACGCTTCACCAGTCAGGGCATACTGTGACGCTTCACCAGTCAGGGCATGCTGGGACGCTTCTCCAGTCAAAACATACTGTGACGCTTCACCAGTCAGGGCATGCTGGGACGCTTCACCAGTCAGGGCATACTGCGACGCTTCACCAGCCAAGGTATACTGCGACGCTGCACCAGTCCGGCATACTGCGACGCTGCACCAGTCCGGGCATACTGTGACGCTTCACCAGCCAGGGTATACTGGGACGTTTCACCGAACAGGGCATGCTGGGACGCTTCTCCAGTCAGGGCATACTGTGACGCTTCACCAGCCAGGGTATACTGGGACGTTTCACCAGTCAGGGCATGCTGGGACGCTTCACCAGCCAGGGTATACTGGGACGTTTCACCAGTCAGGGCATTCTGTGACGCTTCACCAGCCAGGGCATGCTGGGACGCTTCACCAGTCAGGGCATGCTGGGACGCTTCTCCAGTCAAAACATACTGCGACACTTCACCAGCCAGGGTATACTGCGACGCTGCACCAGTCCGGGCATACTGCGACGCTGCACCAGTCCGGGCATACTGTGACGCTTCACCAGCCAGGGTATACTGGGACACTTCACCAGTCAGGGCATACTGTGACGCTTCACCAGCCAGGGTATACTGGGACGTTTCACCAGTCAGGGCATACTGTGACGCTTCACCAGCCAGGGTATACTGGGACGTTTCACCAGTCAGGGCATGCTGGGACGCTTCTCCAGTCAAAACATACTGTGACGCTTCACCAGTCAGGGCATGCTGGGACGCTTCATCAGTCAGGGCATGCTGGGACGTTTCACCAGTCAGGGCATGCTGGGACGCTTCTCCAGTCAAAACATACTGTGACGCTTCACCAGTCAGGGCATGCTGGGACGCTTCACCAGTCAGGGCATGCTGGGACGTTTCACCAGTCAGGGCATGCTGGGACGCTTCTCCAGTCAAAACATACTGTGACGCTGCACCAGTCCGGGCATACTGCGACGCTGCACCAGTCAGGGCATACTGTGACGCTTCACCAGCCAGGGTATACTGGGACGCTTCATCAGTCAGGGCATGCTGGGACGTTTCACCAGTCAGGGCATACTGTGACGCTTCACCAGTCAGGGCATGCTGGGACGCTTCTCCAGTCAAAACATACTGTGACGCTTCACCAGTCAGGGCATGCTGGGACGCTTCACCAGTCAGGGCATGCTGGGACGCTTCACCAGTCAGGGCATGCTGGGACGCTTCACCAGTCAGGGCATGCTGGGACGTTTCACCAGTCAGGGCATGCTGGGACGCTTCTCCAGTCAAAACATACTGTGACGCTGCACCAGTCCGGGCATACTGCGACGCTGCACCAGTCAGGGCATACTGTGACGCTTCACCAGCCAAGGTATACTGGGACGCTTCATCAGTCAGGGCATGCTGGGACGTTTCACCAGTCAGGGCATGCTGGGACGCTTCTCCAGTCAAAACATACTGTGACGCTTCTCCAGTCAATACATACTGTGACGCTTCACCAGTCAGGGCATACTGTGACGCTTCACCAGTCAGGGCATGCTGGGACGCTTCACCAGTCAGGAGCATACTGGGACGCTTCACCAGTCAGGGCATGCTGGGACGCTTTCCAGTCAAAACATACTGTGACGCTTCACCAGTCAGGGGCATGCTGGGAC
>JAOTON010002227.1:0-151469 GCA_034440635.1 Lepas anatifera
CTCTTGCGAGCTTCACATTCTGCCATTGTTCGTTGGTAGATTACTTGACCAGAGCGTTTCAGAAAGGTGATGGCAGATTCTGAGGGCTCCCTTGCGTACAAGAGTGGCTGTAATCCCGTCCAAGCGAAGCCTAGTTCGATAAACTTCTGATCTAGCGTCGTTGAACACAAAGCGGAGTCGTGATTCTTCGGCTCGTTTCATCCATTTATTTTCGCGATGGTTTCTAGGATGGATATGAAGTCGTAGGCCATGCGGAATGAAGTTGAAATCGCGGCAGTCTCGAAGAAATGTCGTGTGAGTTTCGAATCTAGCCAACTTGCTCATTAGGTTTGAGTAGAGGTTGGCTAACGTTTTTGGCAGACCGTCCAAGGCCGGAAAACTCTCGAAATGACATGATAAGTGGATGTGAATGAATTATATAAATATATAGGACTTCTCCACTAGTGAAAATGAAAAACGTTCGGAGCTTTCGGCTATATTTTATCAGCCTTCGTCAGCGAGTGGTCGGATCGATCGGTGGACATCGGAAGACAAGACACGTTACAAAAATTATATAATTAGTCCAAAAGGATTCCAGGAAACGTGCACGAGTAAGAGAGTTACCTACCTGAAGCACATTTTAATTACCACGCAAATTATCATATTTTGATATTCAACGATTAAGGGTAGCTTATACAGTACAGCATAATAATGGTAGGTAATTGACGCACATCATATGCTAGTATAAAAATGCTAATGGTTAGTAAAGAGCTAAAAAGAGAATATAAGATTCATTGCAACATCATAGTTAATAAAACTAAGAACAAATGTCTAATAATAACGGTAGGTACTTCATACATTAAATACTAGTACAAATGTCAATGTTATGTAAAAAGCTACAAAAATATATAAAAGTTAAGAAACACATCCTGCCATCCTATATATCAATATAAATATAAATATAAAATATATAATACAAATACAATATATGACAATCCTATAACAATAATAGAAAACTAGCTGATCACAAACATATGTTAAAGTTATCAAAACTATTTAGAGCTACAGCTATGTATAATGGGAAGCCACCTGTCGTGAAACCTGCTCCCAGAGTTCCGGTTGATGTTGGCGTCGTTCGGTGATGTCAGTACCGTCTCACGACGGCCAGCAGTGCGGATGTAAGCGGACTCTAGGAGCAGGCGTTGATGATAGTTGGTGGCGTGGTCCAGGATTTGGGCTTGGTCAAAGTGAGGGGTGCAGGTCCGGTGGGTGCTGAAAGCTGATGTGTTGGCTTTCCTGTGTTCTTTTACTCTTGTTTGCAGTTCTCGGTTGGTTTCTCCGATGTAGGTGACGGGCTTGCCATTCACTGAACATGAACATTGTATGCTGTAAATGATGTTTGAGTTCTGTTCGTTTGGTAGGTGATGTTTCGCTTTGCTGCAGAGGATGCTGGATATGGTTCGTTGTGGTTTTGACACCAGCTGTACGCCGATTGCCCGACTTGCACGTTTTAACTGGTAAAACGACGGCCCTGTAAATGGTACCGAAAACCGAGCTGGAAGAGACTGGTTGTTCGACCCCGCTGGGGCGGGAGGGCACGGGCCTTGAGCTTGATGTCCTCAGCGGTTTTGGTGATGGTGGACTTGATCGTAGTTAGTGGGTATCCGTTCTGCTGGAACTTTTCTTTGACGAATAACAGCTCCTTCTCTCGGTCCTTGACAGTGCTGCAGTATCTGTAGGCTCTGATGGTGTCTGCTCGAATGGCCGCTGTGAGGTACCGAGGTTCTGTGAAAGACTGGAAAGGGACGACCTGATTGGTGGCGCAGTCCTTGCGGTACACCTTGGTGATGAATCGGTCTTCTCCTCTTCTTATGTCGATGTCCAAAAATGCGAGATGTCGGTCTTTTTCCAGTTCAGATGTCACGTTTATGCTGCTCTCCTTATTGTTCAGGACTTGGACCCATGCGCTCAAAGCGTCATCATCTCCTTCGAACAGGATGAGGTAATCGTCTGCATAACGACAAAACTTGGTGACTCTTCCACCTGTGTGACTCTTCCACCTGTGTGACTCTTCCACCTGTGGTGGAAGAGTCACCAAGTTTTGTCGTTATGCAGACGATTACCTCATCCTGTTCGAAGGAGATGATGACGCTTTGAGCGCATGGGTCCAAGTCCTGAACAATAAGGAGAGCAGCATAAACGTGACATCTGAACTGGAAAAAGACCGACATCTCGCATTTTTGGACATCGACATAAGAAGAGGAGAAGACCGATTCATCACCAAGGTGTACCGCAAGGACTGCGCCACCAATCAGGTCGTCCCTTTCCAGTCTTTCACAGAACCTCGGTACCTCACAGCGGCCATTCGAGCAGACACCATCAGAGCCTACAGATACTGCAGCACTGTCAAGGACCGAGAGAAGGAGCTGTTATTCGTCAAAGAAAAGTTCCAGCAGAACGGATACCCACTAACTACGATCAAGTCCACCATCACCAAAACCGCTGAGGACATCAAGCTCAAGGCCCGTGCCCTCCCCGCCCCAGCGGGGTCGAACAACCAGTCTCTTCCAGCTCGGTTTTCGGTACCATTTACAGGGCCGTCGTTTTACCAGTTAAAACGTGCAAGTCGGGCAATCGGCGTACAGCTGGTGTCAAAACCACAACGAACCATATCCAGCATCCTCTGCAGCAAAGCGAAACATCACCTACCAAACGAACAGAACTCAAACATCATTTACAGCATACAATGTTCATGTTCAGTGAATGGCAAGCCCGTCACCTACATCGGAGAAACCGACCGAGAACTGCAAACAAGAGTAAAAGAACACAGGGAAAGCTGGAGAGGAAGCAATCGGTCGAAAGCCAACACCTCAGCTTTCAGCACCCACCGGACCTGCACCCCTCACTTTGACCAAGCCCAAATCCTGGACCACGCCACTAACTATCATCAACGCCATCACCAACTATCCAACCTGCGCCTGTTCCTTAACTACCAACTATCACCAACTGTCATCCGCACTGCTGGCCGTCGTGAGACGGTACTGACATCACCGAACGACGCCAACATCAACCGGAACTCTGGGAGCAGGTTTCACGTCAGGTGGCTTCCCATTATACATAGCTGTAGCTTTAAATAGTTTTGATAACTTTAACATATGTTTGTGATCATCTAGTTTTCTATTATTGTTATAGGATTGTCATATATTGTATTTGTATTATATATTTTATATTTATATTTATATTCATATATAGGATGGCAGGATGTGTTTCTTAACTTTTATATATTTTTGTAGCTTTTTACATAACATTGACATTTGTACTAGTATTTAATGTATGAAGTACCTACCGTTATTATTAGACACTTGTTCTTAGTTTTATTAACTATGATGTTGCAATGAATCTTATATTCTCTTTTTTAGCTCTTTACTAACCATTAGCATTTTTATACTAGCATATGATGTGCGTCAATTACCTACCATTATTATGCTGTACTGTATAAGCTACCCTTAATCGTTGAATATCAAAATATGATAATTTGCGTGGTAATTAAAATGTGCTTCAGGTAGGTAACTCTCTTACTCGTGCACGTCTCCTGGAATCCTTTTTGGACTAATTATATAATTTTTGTAACGTGTCTTGTCTTCCGATGTCCACCGATCGATCCGACCACTCGCTGACGAAGGCTGATAAAATATAGCCGAAAGCTCCGAACGTTTTTCATTTTCACTAGTGGAGAAGTCCTATATATTTATATAAGAAAAAAGAGCAATACCTTTATTATCCCTGAAAATACAGTTTAGATCATGCTTTTTTAGCTTGGACCTGTTCTGATAGTATGGAGGTGCAATTATTTGCCTATATTATTGTAGCCTTAACCATTTTAAGTTCCTTTCCATTCCATGTATCTGGTTAAACATGCAAGGTTCATTTTATAAATTATTGCAACATGGTGTGACAGCTTTATCTGACAGTGACAGTCTGAAAGAATGAAAATATATCTACGTCTCCTGGCTATAAAAATACCAATGTTTGAGTGCCAATTTGTTAATTTTCTATCTATTAATCTCCAGTTTCCTTTATGACCTTCTGTACAGCTTGTCTTTTACTGGTTTATTGATTGATTAATTTGTTATTATTGTTATTTATGTTAATTATCATTTATATATTTTGAAACTGAGTCGAAGTTTGAGTTGAGTTGAGTCGTGAGTTGAGTCAGAGTTGAGTCGGAAGGATTTAACCTTTAGTTGAGTTGAGTCGGCTCACTGAACTCGTGACAATGAATTGAGTCAGAGTTGAGTCGACCACTCTCAGCACATGAGTTGAATTGAGCCGCCTAAATAAAATTTTGAAACGTGCAACTCTGCTACAAACATATTTTCAAATAACATTTTCCTTAGAGTGTCAAATAAGTACAGGCACTCAAGTCTGGCTGCATTAAGTATAGGTCCCTCCTGGTTCTGTAGTGTCAAATTAATCCCATAACCATAGTTGTGGATCACTTCTGTGTTTGCGAAGGCGCGCGTGCGCTCTACACACGTCACAAACGTAACATTTCCTTTGTGTACATTGATACACATATTTGACGAGACACTATCCACTTTAACAATACTGGACAAAGAGTATATCAGAGGCAGGTCAGTGCGGGCTGAGCCCAGGCCGAGAGTGCCCTGAGGCTGATGGATGGCCGGCAATTTCAGCAGGACTGTGCGTGATATGTCACTGGATCCTCATTACTAGCTCCAGCGCCTCCAACAGAGTCAACACTCAGGTATTTGTGATCAGCCCAATGAATCGGATCAGGTGTTCGTTGGTTTCTGGAAGATATCGGAATGAAGTCTTCACCGATATAGCCTTAGAAGCTGAAGCCTCCAAAAATATCGAAGTTGAAGCCTTATCATCCCATTCCAACCAAAATGAATTTCGTCGCCAAAGACCAAAAATTATTATTTGCCTTCCCCTTCGCAAACGAGGTCATCTACACCGAGTACAGGAAGATTGTACCGGAATGATGGTCCTCAGGTCGTCCGTTTTGTTTTCTCAGCTGTTTTTCTTTGCACGCAAGGTCAGGGGCGGACACAAACCCGAGTTTTTTTTTGGGGGGGGGGGCAAGCCCATGTCTGCCTCTCCTCCTGGGGGGAGCGAATATTTTTTGCTCTACAGACCTAGTGTAAACACCCTTTTCAGTGCTCGACGGACCTAGTGTAAGCTACCTCTCCACATACATGATTGCTCTCCGGGGGTGGGGGGGGGGTGGGAGCGAATTTTTTTTTGCTCTACAGACCTAGTGTAAACACCTTTTTCAAAAAACATTCCAGCATATGGGGTGCCAAAAGATAGTTTGCCCCCCCCTCCAGCGCTTTGGGGGCATGACCGCAATGCCCCCCCTGCGTCTGCCAATGCGCGAGATTAAGTTTTTACAGTATTATCATTCAGGCTGAAGCAGTTCCAGTCCTGCTGGCGTGCATCCCGAGTGAAAGATCGGGCCTTAGTAAGTAAAATGATCACAAGCCCCACAGGCGTAGACGTCACCTCCCAGCCGCCATCTCCGATCGTTATCTATAAGAGTAGCTGTCTTCACAGCAAAAATATATGGCGACGCCCCGAGCTGCACCGCACGCACACTAAATGTTGATAAGCTGCATCACACTACACCAGCAGCGGTTAGCATGCATCGCACAACACCAACTGGAACACTTCCCACGACTTAGCACCAACTGCCATAGGCGGATCCAGGGGGCAAGTAGTGCGTGCTGTTCCAGGATCAACCCACATGGTAAAATAGGTGCTGGAACTTTTTCCAAGTTGGGGGGAAGTTGTCACTGCTGGTGAGATCAAATATGATTCGGCTTATCACTTAATTTTTAACAGAAAAGGTCCAGAATCGACTCAAAGTTGGGGAGGGGGGCACTGCCCCCAGTCCGAAAGTTTGCGGGGGCAGCCGCCCCCTGCCCCCGGTTCCTGCGCCTATGCCCAGTGACCCCAGTCTGCTCTTTGGTGCCCCCTGGAACCGCCCCGGCGCCTCCTAGAACATCATCCGCCAGGGTGAGGAACGGGGACGACGGATAGGATGGGGATCGGCACCCCTACGATACCCTTTGGTGCCACCCCTTAACCCGCGCCCCACCGGGGGTCCGGCGCCACCTTCGCCCCACTCGGGGGCCATCGATGGCCCCCCTCTAACTCCGAAAATATGGGCGTTAGCGCAAATCTGCAAAGTGCAATAGAAAGCTCGCGTGAATTCAGTAAGAAATTACTTCGCATGTTTTAGTGCTCAGGTCAATGGTTTGACCTCCAGAGGTCAAATTAGGTCAAGATCGGCTATTTTCACTCAAATATGCAATGATCAAGCAAACTGGGCATAACTCTTATGTCATTAGAGCTATTGAGGCCTGGTAAAGTACATTTGATAGAAAATTGCCAGTACTTTTTCCGCTATGTGGAACGTAAAGACCTCCCCGCCAGTGGTTTGACCGCCAGAGGTCACCTCGTGACCTAATATGACCTGAGGTCACGAAAGGTCAAAAAGTGACCTTGCCGTATATCAAATCTAAGCCAGTGACAAGACAAACAAGATGGTGTTTGTTTCACCGCTCTAGCTCAATTAGGTCAAAAGTTATTGTCAAAATACTGTTTTTGACCTCTGGTGACCTTGGATGACCTTGGAAAAGTCAAAGGGCAAATATGACCCCTGGGATCCGTGAAAGGGTGTCCAAAAACGTTGTTCTGAGCAGTCTGAGTATTTGCAATCATTTTTGTGGCTTTTATATCATGAAATAGCTTTTCCCCATGCTTTTCCAATGGGAGAGGTCGCCTCGTAACCTGACCTCAGGGCACGAAATCGAAAAATCCCGGATATAAACCTTGTAGACCCTGGAGGGGTCATGAAGTGTAGGAAGTTTCAAATCGATCGACTTTGAAATGTAGCTCTTACAGAGCTCTAAAGGTGAAGTGAGGTGACCTTGGTTGACATCGTCTGGTGACCTGACCTTGAGTGACCCGGGGTAAAAAATTTCAGGGATGATGGGAAAATGATGCAGTGAGAGGTAGAGCCCTCAACCGCGGTGCTGCGCCTCGTCGTTATTCTGCTATCCCGGAAAAACCTTAGGGGGGCCATCGATGGCCCCCCGGTGGGGCGAGGGTTAAGAATCGGGCGCTGCTAGATGGCGCCCCCTCCAGACCCAGCTGTCCACCCCTGATAAAAGTGTTCCTCCAATAGGAAATCCTGGCTCCGCCTCTGTCAGCTGCCGGCGTGCTGCACCACACAGTGGCGAATATTGATATCTATACCCCGCATCTCCATTTTTAGTTGTGGAAACGATACACTGCACGGTACCAGCAGCAGATGTGCTGCACCACACAATGCCACCTCAAATATCCTGCACCGCGCAACGCTACTGCGTGTGTGCTGCACCGCGCGACTCCAGCTGTGTATATGCTGCACTGCACAGCCCAACTGTGAATGTTCTGCACTGCATAGCACAGCTTTGAATATACTGCACCGCACAACCGAAGCGTAGATATGCTGCACCGCACAGCACTAACAGTAGATATGCTGCACCGCACAACACAGTAATGAACGGGCCCGAGAGAAATTGAACGAAGCCTCGAATTCATGATCACTTAAGACAGGACGCTTGTTTTGGGCTCAATCAAAGTTTCTGCTGTTACAGTTCAACTCAACGGCAAAGCAATTACTTCTTATGTGATACTTTTGTCAGATTATGGTTTTGTAACATAAAAGAGAGTGCCACAGCGGTACACATAATACCTCGTCCTCTTACGGGCATTTTCAGGGCTAAGTTCTGGTTTTTTCTGAAATAGTGTATAATAATTATTCACATCGCTTGTTCGTTCAAATTTATTTCAATGCGAAGAAGCCACCAAATTTATCGGTAAAATGTTCCTAATATTGGAACATTGTAACTAGCCTAATCCATACCACATCAAAAGTTTTCAAGAATGGATTATTGGATATTTGCACGATGGCTTTACCTGGGGAACTAAAAAGTAAAATTTACCTTGCTCGTTTATATGTAATCACATGAACAAATATTTTTATACCGATACTTATTCAAGCTTGTTACCCGTACCAAGCGTATTTCACTGCCAATTTGAGAGGCTTCCAACCATCCAATACCACAGTCCATTCCAGCTTATCTCGTATTCACGCTCCGGTAGTTTGAATCAGCAAGTATTTGGACAGTGGAATCTAGCACAAAAGTTTTATAACCCGCCGCTGGTAGAGAATATGGTATCAGCATCAGATAGTTCACCGCGCAGGCCGAGAGGAATTCCGTGTTCTTCTGATAACTGAAAGAGTTAGCTCGATGTTTGGTGGCAAATAAAAGTTATAATGGCTGCAATGCCAATATATTCCGTCGTTGATTGATGTAGCATTGTCACACCCTCCCAAACTACGGGACGTGCGCTCACTTAAGGCCAACATAATTTCTTTTGGTCATCAAATGACTGCCTAAATATTTAAACGATGTAAAGAGAACATTTTTACATTTCTTCGGTGTTCTTTCCCAGCGGATCTGGATTGTGCCTTCTTTTGTCGGCTTAAAGGGAATGTGGCACCTTCACAACGTGATTTTCACTGAGAGAGCCAAGTTGTAAAGCAAGTCGGCAAACCCGGTACTCCATATATCATTTGTCTTGGAACTCGATATTTCCGTAGAACAAAGCTAAAACCTACCTGACACCAGCCCCCCATCAGCCCGTCGCCGGGCGGCCATTGTTGTAAGCTGCTAGAGTGACGACATATGCTGACGTCACGATGAGCATCAGCCAATCGAAGCCCTTGAAGCGTTTCAAGTATGATAGTGGTTGCCAGATCGTGACATCATCCACAGGCTGATATTTTTTCTTTTTCTTGGGGAGTATTTTAAAAATCAAAATATTGAGCTTATTGTACATTTTTCAGAGAAATCATGAGTGGTTTCATTACTTTCGGCTAAAACTACGCCTAATTGCACTAAACTTCAGGATTTGACCAGGGTCCCATATTCCCTTTAGGGAATTTAAATTTCCGCAAAATTTTACATTTTCCAAACATATACGAATCACCACACCAACCCAGTGTGTTTTTGGGACCAGCTAGAGTAGTATTTTCTCATGATTATGTCAAAGACACCTGAAAGTCTACAACAAGTTGTGGTCCACTGCTCTCATATATTATGAATAGGCATGAACGCACATTTCTTATTTTCGGTGATGTGGAAAATAGTGAACGATGCGAATGAACGATGTGGAAAAATTTCATCTTTCAGAACCTGTGAAATCGATGTATTACACCTAAGGAGGAAGCTATGATTTCGCGTGCATCAATCGATTCTCGAGCATATCGGGTCTGTTTCACATGATTTCTGAGTAATCACTTTTGAAGTTTCACCTCGTTTTTTGGCCCTCTCCATCACTGTGCAGCAGTGCAATAGCGCCTGTGCCTATCCTGGTCTCAGTAATGCTGACTTTGAAATCAGATTTGCATTGTCAACGTACCCTCACCCTGTTGGTAGTTCAATATGATCCTCCTAAGGTTTTCAAGATGGTCTAAATTCTGCAGTGCACAATACCGCTTTACTTGGGTTAGCTGTTACTCTCTCAGTTACAACTCAATGCAAGGTACATACACATGTAAAAAGAAAACATGCATATTTGCAAGCAATGATAAAATAAGCTATGCATAGAAAGCTAAGATGAATAAAGTTTCAGCTACCATGATACGATACCAATATATGTGTATCCAAGTATGCTCACTCTAAAAGGAGCATACCAACAAATGATAAAAAGTAAACCTATAGAGCAGAAATATACACCCTAGGACATGTTCAACTAAAATGGATGTTTCCTAGCATACTTAACCACATTCCTAAAAATGAGAATGTACCCATCAAAGGGCGAACGGATGGGTGCATGCTGATGCCACAGCTGACTGCACGAGTTACTCGTCAGAACACGTCATTCTTGACTGATCTAACTCGTCTAAAAGGAACATGTAGAAATTGGTTCCAGCCTGTCCTAGGTAAGTAATCGTATTCAAGCCATATCAAGCTCGTCTGTTACTGAAGATTAAGTGAGTCCACTCGACTATGACTCTCTGAAGTACACACATACATGATGAGTGGAGTATCTGAATGAGTATCTGATTCACTCTGATCAATGGATCCCATTGTATTGTATTGACCATAAAATTTGTTTAATTTTTCATTTAATGCTGCTTTTCGGTTACGGCTCGGTTCAGGATTGATGATTGAGGTGTGCAAATGATCTGGCCTGGATTTTCCGGGAGGACCTCGGATGGGTATTGGCCGGATTGGATCTGATTATCTTGGCCATGATGTACGTATGTAGGCTGCTTTAACGCTGTTCAGCAACTGACTCTGACTCTACTCACCTGGTTGAAGCGGTGATTCGACTCTGACTCAGCCCAAATTTCGATGTGCTCGAATCTGCGACTTGGGCGTCGATGCAGCTCAACTCTGACTCGAGCGAAAGAGGTGGTGAGCCAGAGTCGACTCTGACTCAGCATTGCAGTCGAACAAATCCGGTCGCGACACGTGTCATGCAGCCTCTCCTTTCGCCATCTTCGACTGTCGGTGATTGGTGGCGGGGCGTCAGGATTTGAGGGGAGGGGGAAATGAACTTTTCAAATATTTTTTTGCACTCAGCGCCGTACAGTTAGTGGCGAAATGTATTACTCCAGGGGTGGCGGGGGTGGGGGTGGCAGTCGCTGCTTTCATCTTAATCCAGTCGCGCCGGCTGTGCTGCCGTTATTAAGCCATTCACGGCCTTGTCCTGTGTCGGAGATCTCTTTGGGGCTGGCCACGTACAAGACTGCCGGTACTAACGCTACAGCGGAGCTACTAGAAACTCCCGGCGTTTCTGATATTTTCCGAGCCACGAGTGCCGAAGCGTAAAAAATAAATACATCAGTGGAATGACATATACACGGTTTTACACGGTTGTATGCCATGTAATATGTAATAATGCTTCTAAAACTTGTGATAGCTATATTGATCAGTTGTATATACTTGTGACTTGGTCATCGATGACACCAAATGTTTCTGCAGAGACAATGTATTTTGCTACGGAGAAGGGCTCAACCTAGGCTCTGATCCATGGTCAATTCCTTTTGGAGATGTGAATTTTATTAAATCATATTTTTGCTAGCTTTTTAGTCAGTGGAATATCTATATGTATCTACCTCTCTATATATATATATATATATATCTATCTATATATGTATCCGTATCTATCTGATACGGCTACAAAATTTGGATACCTATTCCATTCTTCTGTTTCTTTTCAACGAGAATAATATTTACCTTAAGCACATCCAATAATGAAGAACAACTTTCCTCCAAAAGAAGCTCATAAACCGGTTGATAAAGAAATTTTCATATATTAAAACACATGGTTCACAGATAGGTATTTTTACCGTTAGATACCCCATATTTTGTCTCCCTGAATAACATAAAAGATAAGCAAAGATTCTATTTGCCCTATGTCCGAACTAATAGCTCCAGGGAAGCTTGCTTGAGCGGATGAAATGAAATGACAAACATTTTTTCTGCAGACAGAAATAGTAGTTTTTTAGCATACCGATCCAGTAAAGCCCTAACGCAGCAGGCTATTTTTCAAGCTGCGACTGTTTCCAAATTAAGGTTGTCGCTGAGTTGTCAGTTGCGGCAGTAGTGCAGCGACAGGAACCGGAGAGGCTGCCAGCCGCCCCCGCCATCGATCCCGGCCCAGCCACAGACACTGGGAAACCTCCGAGATGGAGCGCCGCCGGCGGCCTGCACTATAGAGCCCCACTCAGCCGCCGGGCCGCACTCATTTGGTAATGGAATGGAAAGTTAATGAAGAGGCTTTCCAGCCAGCCGGTGGCGGCGGAGCGGCGCCCTGTTGCTCCAGAGGTCAGAAAAGATCCAAACCTGCCAAAGCTTCTGGCCACGAAATGGAGGAGTCGGTATTGAATGTATCGTTTGCTAATACTTAACTATGTTTTGAAGGGTTTCGTCACTCGTAAGGCTGTCAGGCTGCCACGATCAAAATGTAAATTAAACAAAGGTATAATAATTTCACTCCGAGCCACCTTTCACAGTTTACTTTAGACAAGTGCTTTTTCCTTTGCATTTTCAAACACCTCTTTCAATTGGATGCACTTTTTGGTTTTCGCGGAAAAATTGGTCAAACGTTGACGTTTTTGTTCGGGAAAAATTGTTGTCCCTTTTGTTGCGTGAACATCTTCAACCCAGACAGATAAGCCGCTTCAGTCAGAACGATGTGGCAGAAGACACACACAGATTCGTCTCTCACGACAGGAGATTATCTAGAGCAAACATCCATTGTTGCGCAGTTTTCACGGGCAGTGGCGGATCCAGGAGAGGGAGGGGGGCAACAAAGGCATTCCCCAAACAGAAAATCTAGGGAAAAACTATGTCCCTTCCCCTCAAAGCTGTCGACCTCCTTTTGGCCTAGACTCCCTTTTAGTTTATGTGAAAGGTTTTAGAGCTTCAACTCTCAACTTAGAACAGAATCAGCCAACTTCAGCGTAAGCATTGGGCGTTAGATAGCAAAAGAAGCATCTAGTGGCCACATGTTTTACCCCGCGATGCTTTTTATTTATTGACTTTGGTTTTAACCCCAAAACCTACCGTCTAGTTGAATTGTGACATACTCTCAGCGAGTGACTTTTTTTTGCTTATCGACTTTGGCTTCCTCCCCCAAACCTATCGGCTTGGTCCGTCACTGTGCGCGGGAGCTATAATAATGGTTGGTTACATGACTGGCCAACATGTAGGGTTCCAGGGCAGAACTTTTGGAAGCAAGCTGTAAGATTCGGTTCCAGCACAAACAGCTGTACATTTCTTCTGGGCTCGAATTTCATTTCTTAGAACACCTAATCGTGTGTTGTATTTAAACCCCACGCATCACCGTGCTGAACGCACGATCGCTTTGTCTCTAATTATTTATTTGTCTTTACTTATTAGCTGTGTGCACCTCCACACATGAGGTGGCTTTTCAAGCGCCGTCGTAATGGACCTGAAGTAACGCAAACTATGGTAGGAGACGGTAAGGATAAGGATGGATGAGGGTAAATGAAGGTGGAATACTGGGGTAACTATCATCGCCAGGCGTGCGTCGAGTAACAGGACAAGTGAAGTCAGCACTTAATTTGGTACTCTAACATATGGAAGTTGAGCTCAGAAGGAAGCAACAACTATTTATGCTGTAGCACAATCTTCTAGCTTCCCCATCGAGCCTCCCCCTCCAGGCAGCCTGGCACCGTATGTGTCGGCCGACCAGTGTCATCGCTTTCCCATGCAGATTCAACACACGTCAACCAGGCTTTTAATCCGAAATTAACAGTTCATGCCAATAACGAGCCTATTCACAACAATAAACAAATGTAGCTCGAAGAAGAGTTCCCTCAAGTGTATGTGTGTGCAACGAACACATTTTATTAACACAATAAAAGACATTGCGATTACACGACGATTAAATTTCTACTCAATGTCGTAGTCCTTCTGCTGCCTCTCTCACCAAAACATCAGTTTTTCCAGCTAAAATAAGCAATATGAAAGCACATGCTTTCATCCTTATCACTCGAGGGCAGAAACATCCATCAGGGATCAATCTATCCGAAAGGGGCGGGGCATTGCTAATACGCAGGCTTTCGTAGAAACTAAACGGCTTCCAGTGCGTTGCCGTGCTTTAATTTTGAAGTGCACCATGCAACATAGCGCCAGCTAAGGTCGGCCACTCTGGCTTGGCATTTGAAAGTTCAGAGGTTGGCAGCAAACTCAGGTGCTCAAAATGGCTGCGAGCTGAGTAGTGCCGCAGGCGTATGGCTGAGCAGACGGAGCGGCGGGCAGTTGTCAGCCGTCCCAACTTTCCTGGAGTCAGCCCGGCACCGCCTGGGCTCTTCTCGCACCTACTGAACGCTCAATGAATACTAATGTTTAGCCGGGGATGGAGGAGGCACAGTGCGCGTTTGCAGCAGCTCTAGTGCGAAAATACTTCTCCTGTAGACCAGGGTGGAGATATCAGGTTTTGTGATACCACAACACCAGACATTGTTACCTCCTTCTCTCTGGCGAGGAGTCCAAAGCTTGTAAGCTGGTGTATTTTGATTAACTCCGGCGTCCCATGTTATTGCCAGGGAGAGAGAGAGAGAGAGAGAGAGAGAGGAGAGAGGAGAGAGAGAGAAAGAGAGAGGGAGGGAGAGAGAGAGAGGGAGGGAGGGAGGGAGGGAGGGAGGGAGGGAGGGAGGGAGGGAGGGAGAGAGAGAGACTTTATGTGACCAGCACTCAGTGGCAGCACGAATGCATCACCTAGTCGAGGTTCGCTCGACAAACGCTCGACAAACCCTTGACCAATTGTGCTAATTTCCATATAAGTATATCGAGATACCTCCTTAGAAAATATGATTATTGTTTCTGGGAGAAGAACATGTTACCATGTTCATGCTGAAACAGAGATCGTGCTGTTTCAAGTTATCCCAAAGATTGTATAAACTTTCTCGCCAGTGGAGCAAGCTGATACAGGTGACATTCTGGTACATTCTCGCTCATTGAATCCGAGAAGGTCGCAAGAAAAGAAAAGCTATGATAATTTTTGCCGCTTATTGAAGCACCAACTGCCAGGGTCATATGGCTTCGCCAACTCTTTCCCTGTTGGAAGGGTTTTTCGGGAGCCAGCTTGCTCCTTGTTCAGGGAAGCCGCCCGGCCTTGAACCCGGGATCGGCTGAATGGAAGCCAGCTACGTTGACCACTCCACTACCGCGCCCCCAAGAAAAGAAAAGCTGAGACGTAGATTTAAATGAAATTATATGACCACCACTTTGAAATCAGTTAATGAGGCATGCAGGAAAACTAAGTGGAGTTCTGGCCACTTCCCTGAAAAGTGCATCAAAACGCCCCACCTCCCCTACTGCCGCCAATTTCTAAGTAAATCGTAATTTACTACGAAAAATAACATGGGACGATATTTTCATAACCAGGGCTTTGATCCAAAATATTTTTCCTATATCCTTCCCTAAATTTCAAACATCCAATTTTCATCACATTGGGACCACAGGCACACGGTGAATGAAGTCCAATGAATTTCACCAGACTTTGGTATGTAACGGTATTCATACTTAGTCCACTTTGCAGACATTTTATCGATCTGTAAGGATCCCATTACGGAAAGCCCGCTTTCGCCCCCCCCATCCCCTTTAGAGTGTTTCTGAACTCAGTGCACACTAAAACATGGTAAACCGGCACCTAACTGCAGGTCACACAGCGGTGAAGCCATCGGTCAGAAAGTGCCAGAACACCCGCGTATTGCGCTTGTTAGAAGGCTGTCGACGGGTTCATTCCATTCGCGAGATCCAACCGGCGCCGTTATGTACTCATTCAATGTTATAACATTGCTAAAACCTTTGGAACTCCGACGATTTCTCCTGCTGTTTTATGAAATAATATCTATATTGGCGCCATGCAACATGCAACCGCCATGCAACACTTCACCTATATGGCCATGTAAAATCCTCACATACAATGGAATCATCTTACGCCTATTATTCTCCCTCAGTCCAATGGCATGCACCTAAAAAGCACCACCAGCCTACTTGCCACCATTCACATAAGCATTGTCATTCGCCAGTCTACCCCTCCCACCTCCGCTTGAACTTCATGTCGGCGCCCTGCGGCCGTGACCTCTCTAACCTCTGTGCCCCGCGGGCATGCGGCTGCTGCTGGATGCCGGCCGCTGATTGGTGGAGGTGCGTTCACGTGCCTTGTGATCGAACCAAGGGAAAATTTTGCTATGAAAATGATAGTGTCGTAAAGTTGGCGCCTGTGTATTTACTAAGAAATCTGTTTCTACAAATTATTGGCCATGATTTTCGCTATCAGCGCGAGTATCTTCGTCATTATCCAATGCTGCTCTCCGGCGCAGGGAAACAGTTTCCGAGCTTGTCCATGTTATGAGCGTCGGTGGGAGTATCTACTGAGGGGATGAGGTGGCTTAGTGGATAGCACCCTTGTCTTCTAAGCCACCGGTCCCGGGTTCAAGTCCCGGCGGAGCCTCTGAATAAGTCGATCTGATCCCCAAAATCCCTTCCAACAGGGTGAGAGTTGGCGACGCCGTATAACCCTGGCAGTTGGTGCGTCGTTAAACCCCAACAATTATTGAGTATATACTGAGTGGATGAGAACAAAACCCGTCCCGACGGAAACCGATGGAGAAGGGGATACGTCTGTAACACTACTATCATAACCGATCTGGAGAGCCCTGCCGAAATAATGCTGGAAAATATATCCAGTAAGGAAGCGTGCAGCGCATTGTTTGGTGTGGAATGGGGGCAAATGCGATGATCTTTATCCGGTAGCCAAAAGCTTGTCAGTGTTTTAGCCATACTTCATTTAATCAGGCACCGACTGGGCTCTTTTCGTACACACCACCGCCTGGGGTCCGATCGGATCCCCTGCCATCTCGGGAACCGGAAGTGATACGGAAAAACTGAAGCGGCACTGAAAGTGTCGTACCATCTTCCCATCTGGATCCGAGTTTGAACCATGAGTAGAGTGGGGCAAGATGCACACGTTAAAGGAGAATTAGTCCTTACTGATCCTGCATGGATAGACCTACTTCATTTTTTCTTCGTTAAGTTCCTTCATCGTTTGTATACACTCAGGTAGACATGCGTGATTCTGACACAATGCAGAGTGTGCAAAATTTATTTTTTCTTGAGATCATGTAAAAAGGCGTTTTATCCCGATAGCGGGGTAAAACGCCCTAGCCCCGGATTAAAAGGCTGACATAAAACTCCCAGTATCTATTGTACCTATTGCTTCACGTGAACAAATAGGAATATTATTATGATTAGGCTGTAAGATGATGTTAGTACAAAATTGGTAGAGTGAACACATTAATATCGCAGAGAGTACGATTGCAACTTTAAGATAGCTTGTTTTTATATCCGGAGATGCAAAAAGCAACAAATATTTTCCGAAAAATGCCGGAGTTTACTGGGTGCGTACAATCATGCTCAGGACTGGATCAGGAAGGCCGCTACCAGAAAAAATACTAGATGGAGGCTACAGTTCTTACATCAGCCTGTACAAAGTAGTAGGCGTCTTACCCAGGTGGGCGCGTTTCCCCACTCTACCCTATCCTTTGACTCGTGAGGTCACAGGGCCAAAATGATTCAAATTTAGACCCATTGAGAAAATCCCTTATAACTCGGAAACCATGAAACCTAGAACAAAGCAAAAGACATCAATATATTTGTCCTGACTGCCAATGATTCAAATTATGTGCACCATGACCTTGTAACGGAAAATTATAATCTCGACTCTAAGTCAAGTACCTATTTGAGAGGAAGGGGGCGGGGGGCTTCGTAATCCATTCAACTATACAGCGTTTGTGGTTGAATCTCATGATCAAATCCTGAATGTCGTAGCACGAGATCTTTATGGAAAATGTGTCGATATAACGATACAACATCGTAATTGATGTTGTACCGAGGCTGCGGTGATAATTATGCATCCGTCCGTGCCGGATCTAGGCCGATGGTTTGGAGGGCAGCAACGGAGCCAAAATCGTAAAAATGCACACGTCTCTTTAATTTAAGAAAAACTGAGAAAAACGGTGTGTGGGGGAAGAAATGGATTTCTATCTAGCTCTTGATCCTCTGGTTCTACGCCTGAATACTGTAGCGTGTGAAAAATATCGTAGTGTAGTTTCGTAGCAAAGTGTTTCCCCAAGACAAACTGCAGCGTGGGGTCATTCTGTAACGTAGCGTAGCGCAGGCCCTTTATGGCCGTTGCTACCATATTTATAAACCTTATCAGATGCTACCAACCTTTTACCCTGTTTTGAAGATATTCCACTGTTTGGTGCATGTTCTTATTTCGTATAGAGATGAATTAGTGGCCATGATACTAATGGACGTCGCTCTCCGCAGATATCGGTGGTGGTCTACTATGAAGCTCTGTGCTCAGACAGCAAGAGGTTCATTGTCGACCAACTCTACAAGGCATACGTGAAGATACCTAATGTTTTGCATATCACCCTTGTGCCTTATGGAAAGGCGAAGGTGAGTGCGACCAGATGAATCAAACACGCTGAAGTGTTCATGTTCAGCAGGGGCGGAGATCTCTTTTCAAACCAGGGGGTCCCGGTCCGGTCGGGGCCGCAGTAGTGGATGTTTTTCGGAAGAAAATGAAGACACCACACCAAAATTCGAGCATTGCCTTTAAATACCGTGTGAAACCGTATGATGGTAGGATTTTTGCACGAGATGGATCATGACTTCCTCGGGAGTTAAAACCAATACGCACAGTTTAACACACTTCGAGCATTTAATCATATTTTTTTCGGAAACTCAGAATGGGATAAGGGTCCAAGCCTCTGCCGTTGACTCGGTCTGTAAAAGAATAGCGATTATGACGTACCGTGCGCTTTTAATCTGGTCCTCAACGAAAATGGATTAGCAGCAGACAACATCAGCGTTTGAAATCAAACTACTTTTCAATGCTCAGTTCTAGCGTATTTCCCTTCTGAGAAATCTTATGACCCCAACATTTGGTACATTATTAGAGCCCAAAACTATTAATAAAATATACATATTTTGATGATATAAATAAATAACCCAAAAAATTCTGAACTATGCTACAATACGGCGATAGCTATGCCCAGTATGTTGTTTCCGCAAAGCTTGGCACATTGTCTACACCTTTTCTCCCCCCTCTCTCACTCACTCTATGGTTTTTCGCCCTAGAATTCCAAGAAAAAACTGCACCATACATCAAAGGAAATTGTATTTAAAGATATGCCACGAAAAATCGTTCCTTGAATGTGTGGAAAATTCGATAGCTTTTATCAAACCACTTAAGTGATACTTTTCGTGCATATAACCATGGATCCCGCTGCTGGAGGGGGGGACGTGGAGACGCGTCCTCCCACATTTGACAGTGGGAGAGGATGGAGTATGTTTTGTTCCTCTCCCCCTCTCACCACCACTTTTCACGCAGGGTCCCATCACGTTGTCCGGTGTACTGAAATCATGATAGCGAATAACAAAGAGCGGGCCTCCTATAAACACACCAATGACAACCACAATTTCTTTCTGATACCTGACTGTGGGTACAGACGCCCAATTTGTTCTCTCAGGGGGCCGTTCACTGGCTCAGGGATCCCAAAAAAGTCAGAAGCCTTCTGCAAATTCAATTTTCAGTGGGCTAAATGGGCCCATCACCAACCCAGGGTGCCAGACGAGCTAAGGGCCCCAAAAAGTTTACGGGGCCCCCAGATCGGTACAATGTACCCAGACAAACCAATTGGATCCATATCATTTGAACGGGTCAAATGGCACTTCAATGGACACCAATCCAGATAGGTGCCCTAGGACCAAGTCAGGAACCTCTTACAAAATTCCTCTGAGGGGCCGTGGACTAGCTCAGGACTTCCTTTGGCATTCTACCTCAGGGGCCCATTTTAGCTCAGGGGCCCAAAACCAGCTTGACCCCAATATCACTCCAGTAAGCTCCTGTGCAATACCCTCCCAAGGACCCCGAACAGCCTAGAGGCATTTTGCGAAACTCCCTCTCAGGAGGTCCGACGTCAATTCAGGAGGCCCGAGACAGCACAGGGGTCCCAAGATCAGCGCGAGGGCTTAACCATCTAAACAATAGCTAAATAGGCTCAACGGGGCCAAGCTTCAACTCAAGGGATCCCACAGCCGCTCAGGAGGTCCAGAAAAACTCAGAGGACGGTGGCGACTGGGGATCTCAAGCTCAAGTCTAGAAACTCCTGTGCAAGAGTCTCTCAAGGCCCCCCGCCCCAGAACAGCTAGGGGCCCCTGGTGAAGCTGCATCTCAATAGGCATAAAACGAACTCAGGGGTTTCAGAACATCCCAGGAGTTCCAGAACATCTCAGGAGTCCCGAAACCATATGAGGAAGGCCCCATACAACTTCAGGAGGTTCAGACAAGGCAAAGGGCTCCAAAGAGTTAAGTGGTCCATATCAGCCCATGTGTCTTAAGATAAGCAGTTCCCAGAACAGCCCAAGGGTCCCCTGCGAAACTTTGATCGCAGGAGGCACAAATTCAACTCATGGGTGCAGACCAGCTTAGGGTCTTAAGACCACCTGGCAGGCCCCATGCAAGTTTAGGAACCCCGGACCAGATAATGGGCCCCACGATCAGAGGCTCATGTCCCAACTCTTAGAGGTGCAGTTTAGCCCAGGGTTCCGATCGCTCCACCGCTTCCCCCACCTCCGTAACGTTTCCTTTTTTAACTACCTCACCAATTCTACCAGCCACTGCCCTTAGGCCCTGATCAATACGCCCATCCGTCGCAGTCCAAGTTTGGTTAAGTCCCCCATCTATTTTTCCAAGGTGGCCGGACAACTGTTCGCCCCACAATACACTACTCGGCCACATTTCAGCGAACGCATGAGCGCGTAAATTGGTGAACGAATTAAAAAAATTGGTCCAATTTTTTAATTATAGGCTTTAAAATCCAAGCCTTTATTTTGAGACCATCGCAATCCCACGGTCGCACCAGTTCGTCTGCGCTGTAGACCAGGTGGTGGCGTAATAACGTCACATAATATTGCTAACAACTAGGCTAAAATTACTCCCCTAGATTAAAGATGACTAGGCTCTAAACTACTTTTTGCTTTTCCCTTACATTGTTTTGAATTTCAGCTTTCCCACGATGCTTTAGAGGCGGAGAAAGGAGCTAAGCTCAGAACGCCTATCAAAGAGCCATAAATGATAGAAAATAACGTCATATAATCGGGTCATATGTCAAAGTCACCCCAAATAAAGGTCAAGGTCACATGTCAAGGTAATTGAACCTAGTGTTCCGGACAATTGGCTTTACTCAGCATAACATATGCTATGCTATGACTTCATAGGTAAGGTTACTCACTGCTAAGGTCAAAGTCACTGGTCGAGGGTAAATTCTTTTTCAATGTCAAACCCTCATTTCCGGCTCAAAGGCTGCTACAGTGTCAGGTATACTGTGCATTAGTGGGAATAGGTCTTGTTAATAATATACCATTAACCTTGAATGACCTTGACCTCAAACTCTCAGAGGACAGTGAGTGAGACTTTCCCTTATGACCTTAGTTCACTTTCAGTGTATGACCGCCTTTTCTGCATAATCACGGCACTTCCCAATTGGTTTACAGCACGGTCAATATGTGACCTTTACGACCTCATCTGACCTTGTAGTTACTGAGCTAGGTTAATGAAACTTAGCCGTAACGTAAAACACCATCACCCTCATGCACCTCCAAACGGGTGATTTCTAACCCTCATGGTTTCTGAGCGCTCAGGGGGGGCACTTCAGGGCCCTCCACTGCACGTTCACGCCAGACCCCTCTCTACCACTCGTGTTAAGATAAGAGCATGGACCAACACTAAAATCACGTATGTACCTCTGTGAAAGACCGACTTAGGGTGGTGCCTAGTTCAGCTGAGGGACCTTAGATAAGCTCGGGGGCCCGTACTGTTCCTGACGCAGAGTCGTGACGGAAAGACTGCCCCTGCCCCTGATCTCTAATAACCCTCTACAAAGAAGGTACAAAGGGAACAGATAGGTCAAACTATGAATTAGCCGATCCCACGAATGGCGCGAATTAAACCATTATTACTTATGGGTCAGAAAATATTTTGTGAGAGCAGAAGGTGTAGGACCCGGGCTGACCCCCAGGTTCTCTCGATTTCCAAATCAGGGGGGGTCCTAACCCCCCAACCCCCCGGGATCTCCACCCATGATGCTCAGTACTGTATTAATTAATGATGTCTGCAATACTCTGGACCTCCACTGGAGTATGGGTTTTTAAACAACTGATTTTCAAAGAATCTTAAAGTTATAAGAGCGAGTCGTGATGTGTCATTATGAAACACCCCACTTTACAAATCACTGAAGCGACGAGAAATGAAGGCTTGTGAAGATGAGGAAATTGAGTACCCTTACATGGGCCTGAGGATCATGTCAGAGGGCACCAAGGAGAGCTCTAGAGAATTGCATATACTTTCTGAGGAAACCCTGAAGGGAAAATCACTTCACCCAATTTATGTCCACCTTTTTTCTTGTTTAGTATCGACTTCAGCCCTGTATACATGACACATTCAAATCAGTTTACACTGCACTGGTTTTTTGTACATTAGTAAAACTTGTCTTGCTCTTTCGAGCAGCCTAAAGTCATATTGCATGTCGAAACCAGCGGTGTGCAAGCATAATTGTCATGTGTTAATTCCTGCCCACACCCATTCTCCTTTCCTATTTCAACCGACACAAAAGAAAATCACTCCACCAAGTACTGCATCACTGAAGTTTTTTTTTACTGCACGTACTTGTTTTCAGTGCCGAATCAATGCCGGATTGTTTGGGGATCAGAATATGTTTTTGCATAATATGTTTAATTGAAGCTGGCGATGAAACTAAATGGAAACTTTAAATGAAAATCTCTATTTCCAAAACTGCTCTTTGGGCCAGCTGATTCTTGTTCGTTGATAAAACATGCTCAGCGCGTCTGGAGTTGCCAAACTTTCCTGAGTGCTACCACTGCTTAACTTTTGCTCAGAGTGCCGCGGCTTCCGCCGTGGGGCCAAAGGCTTCGCTGATCCCCCTCACTAACCGCCGTCGACTATTACCACACTTAGTCGCACATTAGGTTAGGACGCTGTGTAATATTTTTTAATTCTCTACAGTGTTCAAAAAAACAATCTGCTACATTTATAACACTTAAAAAACGATGTGTTCGGGAAGCTAATGCGTGTTGATTATCAAATATATAAAGTGTATACACAACTCTTAAGTACAGATGTAGTATTGGGTGGACAAGTGAACAAGTCAAGTTTCTCTGCTTCTGGCAGTGACTGCATGTGCCTCTTATTCGATTTGTACCACAAGCCGGAAACTCAACTTGCAATTTCAACCCCGCTGGAGGGTATCGCGTTCAATACATACTTGCACGGCACTGTTATTGGTTTTCAGCGGTTGGGGAATCCTTTGTCCAATTTTCATAATCCGCAAATGTGTGTACCTGGTACCTAGTACCCGTACCTGAATCTAGGTCATAGACATTAAAAATCCCATCGCCACTACTTTTTTGTACTCGGTCGGCCCTAGTTCGCCTCGGTTCTGCTTTCGCTAATAGCAGGCACAACTAGCACCATTCTCAACACAAGGCATGTAGGTTTTATAATCCGCCACGTGACCCCTCCCCACCGAGGCATGAACTCGACATCAGCGGTGCCCAGCGTGACCTCTCTGACCTCTGTCCCTGCAGGAAATCGGCACCCAGCGGATGGCGTCCGTTGATTGGTGGGGGCGCGTTCACTTGTATCGCGAGAAATTCAGCACGAATTTCTCCATGAAACTGATAGAGCTTTAAACCATGAACCAGCAGATGTATTAGCACTGCCTTTTTCAAACATTCCTAGCCATGATTTGCCCTCTGTTGGCTTGATTATCTGTTCCACCATACGAGGCTGCTCTTCGGTACAGGCGAGACAGCGGCAGAGTCAGCACTGGCTAGCCGGCGGCCGAGTTCGCTGAAGTCAGGAGTGTCACGAGATGGGCTTCTGCTGAGTGGAGCTAGGAGTGGGGCCGGACCCGAAGGTAAACAAGGGAAGGAGGAGAGAGGCGTATATAGAACTAATGCTTAACTATCGGGAGAGTTATCAAGCGTGAGGATTAGTAGAGAGTGCTCTCGAAGTATAACCAGATAATTAATATACCAGAAGAGGGAGCACTAGATACCTTGCTCCATGTTGGATGGTGAAAAGGCACTAAACCTAGTTCGGGACTCAAAACAATGTGTATGGTTTAGTGCATTTCACATTTCTGACGTCATACCGTAAAACCGAAACTCGATGACGAAACCCTGAAATCATAGGCGAAAGAATGCTTTTGTCTAAGGAGGGAACTCTTAATGTGTCCATCATACTAATTTGGATTTTCAAAACCCATTGAGGGCGCCCAAATTCGAAAACCATCAATTGCAATAGCGTTAAGAGAACTATTGTATTATCATCACTGTGCACTACAACCCCCTTAAATACATGAAACCAAGTTGCAATGCCTGATATGAAAAAAACTAAAGGTCTGATCCAGACCCTCTCGCAAAAATCCTAGAGCTTTTGGTGCCGGATTTTTGTCAGAAAATACCAAATTCACGAAAATACCCAAAATAAGTGACGTAAAATAAAAAAATCAATCATTATTGTCTAGTAACTGATTATGAAAATTATGACTCACTTACTACATTATTTTTGACAAAACACCTGGCACCAAAAGCTCTCGAATTTTTGCAAGAGCACACCCCAGGTGACTGGGAACCCCAATTCTAGAGATATAAATCCACACTCCAGACCTGAAGGTAATGCCAATGTTTCATTTGGCTTTCATTTGGCATTGAGTATATACCTAGGAAGCATAATCCGAAAGATATTTTGTTAAAAAATGTATAATACGTGACAGTGGAGGAATGATGAACCCACTGGTCAGCTAGAGCTTCCACCCATGAGGGAAGACTAATCTAGCGGCTTGGGGACCAATGCCAAAGTAGCTGCAGCATAAAAAACATTATTATGATAATGAGGCGACTGGCTGTTTTAAGGGCAGTGCTAGAGAGCTTTCCTAATCGTACGAGGCAAAATGAGATGTCAAACCTCCCGTCTGTTCCAAAAATATTATTTTTCGACGTGTACTGCGCTGAAAATTTGGCTAATAGATCTAATTTTTAAAATATATGTTTATTATCAGGTTCATTTGTGCATGCACGCTGACAATATTGTTATAACGCACATTTACGAAAAAGCTTCAAACAAACTTTGTTCCACTGACTAGCACCCAGAAACTTCCCTTGGCTTTCTTGTACCTTACGCAAATGATTTCAAAAGGCGGAAAAAATGGGCGAGGGGGAGGACCAATAGATTTAAGTTGACATTTTCTACGAGCCGTCATGATCTAAACCAGAGTAAGTGGTAGAAACAAACGCATTATTACCGGAAACACGGGCCCTCAGACCGCTCGATACCACACACGGAACATATTTCTGTTTTATTTGTATATGAGGCTTTGTATTTGTCATTAGAAAGTGCTTCGTAAGTGCTATTGACTTAACCTCGTCAATACATCGTAACCAAATAATTAGATTTGCAAAAAAGCAGTCGCACAAAACATGAGTTTCTAAAAAATTTTAGGGCATACGGCGAAATAATAATTAAATATGTATTTATTTTACTGTTTAGTGTCATTTCTTGTGCTCTAGCTTATTTTTTCATCACTTTGTTATGATTTTTTACTTCCGTTTAATGGGGGATAGAAATCAACAAAGGGACAGGGCAAAAGTTTTTGGAACATCAAGTTAGCAGAGGATATGGCCTGTGTGAAGGCTTAAACAGATTCTGGATTATGAAGACTGAATTAGCTTGCCCAAATGCTTCAAAGGAAGTTTGTTCGTTGGTTCAAAGGATCTTTCAGGTACTGTTAGTAGTAGGTACTGTATAGGAGTAAAAAAGGACCAGTGTTTTATATTGGGAGTGATGCCATCCTGGGTTTTGATTTGTACTTGATGAGTGATACAATGGGCAGTTTTGGGCTACGGCGGTGTACCCTCGAGAGTAGTTATGGTGACAGCAGTCGTCCTTTCAAAGTGGCACTATGGCTATTTCAGGGGGTACCGAGGATCGATCGCGGGAGGGAGCTTCTTTGTCCCGTGCTCCACCCATGAGTAGCAAAGATGTTTTATGACAGGTTTATGAGATTGGAGGATTTAGCATCATAACCATAAGTAGTATCGCCCATCGCCGACTTTTCTGGCTACCGGGGAAAACCCTTTGTTAGTTAGATTGACAGCCTTTCTACCCATCACAGTGAGGATTAAACCGTCAAGTTCCTCTCACTGAGCGTTCAGGGGCTGTTCATAAATGACATCACTCACCGAAGAGGGGAGGGGTGGTCGAAAAGGAGCGTGCTATGACGTGGTCACGAGGGGGGGGTTGTTGGCCCAAAAGTGACGATTCATGATACTGGTGGGTTTTGGCCACCGGTAATTTTTTGTTGTTGGTTTTTTACTACCAAGTCTTGTGTCGTTGTTTGGTACGACGGGAAAAGGCGAGCTGCCTAGGATTAGGACTGAGACCGAACGTAAAAAATGTGTTCTTTGGCCTCGCCTCACGCCGCCAACGTTAGAGAGAAACGGAGAGAAATTCGTTTAATGGGAGGAGTTCGCCAAAAAGTAGCGTCATGACACTGGGGGCCGGGAGGGAGGTCCGCAAAAAAGTAAGGCTATACCATGAGAGGTCCACCAAAAGTGATGCCATGATTTTGGGAGGGGGAGGTGTGGAAACCCTGCCAGAAAAGTGACGTCATTTATGACGAGCCCATAATTTTTTAGATTGTGTTAAAGGCTCAGATGCCTATCTGACGAGGTTAAATCACAAACTTTACTGGCTTAACAAATTTAAATCATAGATATTTAAAAATATGTAGATCTGCTTAGGTCGCAAAGGTAAACCGTTTAGACTAATCCTACTTCCCAGAATCAGTTAACCCGCGCCCCACCGGGGGTCCGGCGCCACTTTAGCCCCACCGGGGGCCATCAATGCTCCCCCCTCTAACTCCAAAAATATGGGGGTTAGCGTAAATCTGCAAAGTGCAGTAGAAAGCTCGCATGAATTTAGTAAGAAATTACTTTGCATGTTTAAGCGCTCAGTTTAATGGTTTGACCTCCAGAGGTCAAGTTAGGTCACAATAGGCTATTTTCACTCAAATATGCAATGATTAAGAAAACTGGGCATATCTCTTATACCATTTGTGCTATTCAGATCTGGTAAAGTACATTTGGTAGGGAATGAGCAGACCTTTTTTCGCTATGTGGATTGTAATGACCTCCCGCCAGTGGTTTGACCTCCAGAGGTCACCTCGTGACCTAATATGACCTGAGGTCACGAAAGGTCAAAAAGTGGCATTGCCGTATATCAAATGAAAGCCCGTGACGAGACATACACGATGATGTTTGATTCAGCGCTCTAGCGTAATTAGGTCAAAAGTTATTGTCAAAATAATTTTTTTGACCCGGTGACCTTGGATGACCTTGGAGAAGTCAAAGGAGAAATATTGCCCCTGGGATCCGTTAACAAGTGTCCAAGAACGCTGTTCTGAAAAAGCTGAAAATTTGCAATCGTTTTTGTAACTTTTAGAGCATAAGACAGGTTTTCCACATGCTTATTCAATGAGAGAGGCCATCTCGTGACCTGACCTCAGGTCACGAAATCAAAAATCCCGGATATACATCTTGTAGACCCTGAAACGGCCATTAAGTGTAGGAAGTTTCAAATCGATCGCCTAAGAAATGTAGCTCTTATAGAGGTTAAAAGTTGAAGTGAAGTGACCTTGGTTGACCTCGCCTGGTGACCTGACCTTGGGTGACCCGGGGAAAATGTTTAGGCATGGTGGGAAAATGATGGGGAGAGAGATAGAGCCCTTAACCGTGGCGCTGCGTCTCGTCGATTTTCTGTTATCCCGAAAAAAACCTTAGGGGCCATCGATGACCCCGGTGGGGCGAGGGTTAAAGCTAGTCGGTTGACTCAGGCAAATCCAGCCTGGAAAGGGGACTCTCCCTCCAGTCGACCCCCAGCGCCTCCTGAAATGGTTACAGCGCTCACTTGAAATGTTATGCCCCCCCCACTTCCCCAAGAGACAGGTATCGGCGCCCCGCGATGAATTGGCGCGCACCTGATAGGTTTGGCCGCCCAACGGTGGCGCTTCTCTGGTCCGGATGGCCCTCTCGGTAATGTACCCCCCGCCCTCGATCGGAAATCCGGGATTCTGTTATGTCAGTTGATTCCATAATGTTGTCTTCTGAAGAGTTCACTGAATCCTCGCACCAGTCAGAAAAAACAGGCCAGCCTTTGCGGTGTTTTTATAGGTCTCTTGAGTGGAAAGGACGACGAATAGCCACATTTGCTGGCTTTTAGCTCGACGTCCTGGTGCTTTTGGTTCGACGATCTGGTGCGTTTAGTGGAGAACCTGGAAGCAAAAAGGGTGGAGCAAATCTACCAGCAAAGATTTTGCTCGACGGATCCAACTCTTCATCGAGTTTCTTTTGTATTACAACCAGCAATTTTGAAAAAAAAACATTTAGTTACATGTAAAAAAGTAGGAAAGCATGAGCTTCCAAATTGACTGAAAAGGTTAGTGAAGATTCAACCTCCCATTGAAATGGACTTGGTTGCTGTACAATTTGCATAGAATCTTCATACTTCAGATCCTTATTCTCATTGGCTCATAGAGCCGGCAAAAGTCAATTTGTAATCGCCACTTTTGCTGAAGCCATCACATATGTGAAGAAAGTGGGAATAAGGCCCCTGTCTGCTTCAATCGAACAATAGTTTCTCGGGAAAGCTCGGGATGGATTACGCAGGCTTGAAATAATATATTTAAAAGCAAATATAGAATATGTCGCTTATTAATCCGCCGCTGAAATAAGCGATGCATGCTCAAATCGACTGGCATGCGATTCAAACCAAGCTTGGTGATTATGTTTCCACCCTAAAATGCGGAATACCACCATTGAGTCGCTATGGTGCCACTCAGGGGCGTAGCCAGGGGGCGGCAGGGACAGCCGCCTTCCCCCTGAGGGCCCGAAGGGCCCTCCTGAGGGCACGAATCTGTAACAAGCAGGGCACTTTTTACCAATCAGGGCCCTTTTGGCGCTGTTGCGGGGGCCCTTTTCGGGGCGCCATCCTCCCTGAGCGAAATCCTGGCTACGCCCCTGGTGCCACTTGTACTGCTAGAGATGGTACCTACCTGCACCACTGCAGTATATTTATGCGCAGATTGTTGTCAACCAGTACTGGCTCGGATAGGATGACCCCCTGTCCTAACCAAACGGTCACCGACAGTCGGCGACGGTCGGCGTAAGTTGCAGAGTGGTAATTCTGAAGTTTTGGCCGGCAGAGGAAAGGTTCAACTTTGGTAGCAATCTGGCAGCTCCAGTTGCGACGAATTGTTGTTTACCAACAATCAAAACTTAACTGTCATCAAGAGCTATTAAAAGGACGGTTTAGGAGAAAAAGGTTATCATGTCCATTTTCCATGGATTTTTTCAGCATGAATTTCAATTCGAATTATTATTCTAAAACAGATATGACATTTATTGACTCAAAACAACAACAAATAACACAAATATCGGCTTCTGACGCAGACCGTCGGCGTCAGAAGTTGGACATTGTTCAACTTGTGCTGCGACGCGTTGCAACGTGGCGACGCGTTGCGGCAGTGCGTTTTGTGTCCTGACCGAAAATCCCGGTCGTTTCGGCAAATCGACAGCGTGCGACGTGTTGCGTCTTGGTTAGGACACCGAGTTAGTGTAACAACGGCGAGGAAACTTTACTAGCAACGTTGTCTTGGTCGCTGAATGGCATTACGGAGCTAATGCTTCAACCTTATACTAATCTTAAAGGAACTATTTTTGGGGGACCTAATGAAGTATATATATATATGTTACAGGCAGGGTGAAGAACCAGGCATTCTGCAGAATGCCTAGGCATTCTGCAGATTGCCCAGCCAGTTTGGCATTCTGCAGAATGCCTGGGCAATCTGCAAAATGCCTAGGCAATCTGCAGATTGCCAAAGCGTCTGGGCATTCTGAAGAATGCCTAGGCATTCTGCAGAATGCCTAAAATTTCAGGCATTCTTCAAACTGCCTAACGCAATTTGCTCAGATAAGCATCCAATCAGGCAGTTATTCGCTACCAAACAATCTATTTCATCCCACCCAGTGTTCCAAACACTCCACAGGCCAGGAATCGCTGTATGGAGCCTGTGGTTCCCAGTTACCGTTCCAAAAAATACATAGATTTTGTGACTAATTTCTTTGAACAGATACACATTCAGTAGTTTGATTTTACTGAGCAATTTCACCGCTGGTGGTTCTGATTAGACCTCCTTTGGTTTTTCGCAAATGCTTCCGATTCAATTTAAGGGAGAGCCTCGTCACTTTGCACACCTGTAGAGTGATTGATTCCACAACGTATGACCAAAATTGGCATAGGGCAGGCCATGCCAACGAGTTTTGAAGACAATTCGAAACCCATGTAAGACGATTATAGTATTCCAAAATGAGGCCGACAGGGTGTAACTCGGCGTCTAGAAGAGAAGAACTAGATTAGGTTTATACACATCATGCGAAATCTTTTGAAGGGACAAACCTGTTATTGACCTGGCAACCATTTTGAAGTCAGGTCAATAACAAGGTCACCAGTGGTCACGAAAAGTTACAGTTTTCGAAGTTGTTTGGGTCTTTAACTTTTGGACGAGGTAAGTTACAGCAGTAAATTTGACATCATAGTGACGAGCATGACCAAGAGATTTAAATGATGTACATGAGCCTGAAAAGGTTTTTATTCGATTTGACCTTCGCTTGAGGTCAAGTGTGCGATGGTACCTTTCAAGGTCATCTTGCATATCATTCAAATGCTTGGGTCTGGATGAACTCATCGATGCCTTTGACTTCGTTCTGTGAGTAATGGTTAGCGAGTTATAAAGGTAAAAAACTAATAGTTATAGTTATATAGCTTATAATGTTATTGGTTATAAAGCTAAGTTGGTAAGAATTTGACTCATTTTAGCCCTCTGTGACGTCATGGGTCTACAGACATGGTTCAAGCTTACTTTGAAAGTAGAAGACAGTAAGACACTTCCAGCGCCGTTTCAAGTTTTTCGGTGTCAGCTCCAGTTCCCGAGACCGTAGTGAGGGTCAGATCGGACCCTCCCCTCGGTTTTTTCGCGAATTATTGTGCGCCGATTTAACACGCGCATTGACGGGGGGGCGGGTACCCGCCCCCCTCCCTCAGGTTTTTCGGAGACAGTAGAAAAACGGCGGCGCGTAGCGCCGCCGTACTTGGTATACCTTTTCCCTCATCATTTTTACAACTTCTGTGAAAATTTTAAGGTTAGGTCATCTCAGGTCAGGTCACCAGTACAGGTCAAGTGACCCGACCTCAAAAAAAGTTTAAGATAGCATAAGTCGGAGCAGGGTGAACTTATCCGATTGAAACTCATATCACATAATGGCCCCACCGAGTTCTCTAAAATATGTTCCGGTATTTTTGATATCGATGACCTAAGGTCAGGTACGAGGCATGACCTCTCCATTGGAAATACATAGGAAAAATGGTTTTTACGGAATAACTCAGTAACGGATGGTGATAGAGCATTTATTTTAGCTGCATTAGACTCGCCTGGGCTTTGCAGTTCTAATAATATGCATTTTATATAATTTGACCCTGACCTGACCTCAGGTCAGGTCAAATCCTTGATTTGACCTGGCAAGGTCAAATTATATATCATTCGATTCAGCTTGCTAAGAGGATTCATATAGTTCAAGTCGTTTTGCTCTATCTTTACTTGTTCAGATGTAATGGCCGAAAAACTGAATTTACATGTTATCCCTATGACGGGCATGTTTTGACCTCTCGTGACCTTAAATGTGACCTGACAAAAAAATGGTTCAAATGTTTTCGATGGAGAAGTGGATGGGCAGCCCAACGCCGTTTACCGTTTTTCGCTACCTACTGTGGTTCTCGAGATCTTAGGGGGCGGGTACCCGCCCCCCGTCAATGGGAAGGTGGCTCAGACCCCCGTCAATGCGCGTGTTAAACAAGACGTACGTCGTTTTTCTGGCCTTTAGAGTGATTAACTAGACAACTTACCACCAAATATTAACATCAGTTCAGATCAGGTCAACAAGTTATGGCATCCTTTTCTAAACCATGTAAGGCCATTTTGTTCTCCTAAAATGAGTCTGAAAAAACAGGGTGTCACCGAATTATAGAAGAACTAGATTGCGTTTTGAAAAATCATTCAAAAGCACTTGAAATGAAAAATATACGCGCTTACTACTCTAGACCTGCGGCAACACGTCATGGATTTGCGGGTGTTTCAAATTGCCCAAAATTATTTTTCAATGGAGAAACTCAAGTAACGTAAGCAAAACGGTCATTCGATAACAGCTAACAAAATTGAAAAAAACCCTATAAAATCACTAACCTTGGCGATGACAAGCTTCTTCACGTACCTTTTTAACCCGCGCCCCACCGGGGGTCCGGCGCCAACCTTCGCTCCACCGGGGCCATCGATGACCCCCTTCTAACTCCGAACATATAACGGTTAGCGCAAATCTGCGAAGTGCATTAGAAAGATCGCGTGAATTAAGTAAGAAATTAATTTGCATGTTTAAGCGTTCAGGTCAATGGTTTGACCTTCAGAGGTCAAGTTACTTCACGATAGGCCATTTTCACTCAAATATGCAGTGCTCAAGCAAACGGGGCATAACTCTTATGCAATTAGAGCTATTGAGATCTGGTAAAGTACATTTGATAGGAAAAGGCCAGACCCTATGACCTATGGGATCCGTGAAAGGGTGTCGAAGACCGCTGTTCTGAGCAGTCTGAGCATTTGCAATCATTTTTGTGACTTTTAGATCATAAGACAGTTTTTCCTCATGCTTTTTCAATGGGATAGGTCACCCCCTGACCTGACCTCAGATCACGAAATCGAAAAATCCCGGACATACACCTTGTAGACCCTGGAGGGGCCATGAAGTGTAGGAAGTTTCAAATTGATCGACTAATAAATGTAGCTCTTATAGAGCTCAAAAATTGAAGTGAGGTGACCTTGGTTGACCTGGTCTGGTGACCTGACCTTGGGTGACCCGGGGTAAAAAAGGTCAGGGATGGTGGAAAAATGATAGGGTGAAAGATAGAGCCCTCAACCGCGGTGCTGCGTCTCGTCGTTTTTCTGCTATCCTGAAAAACCTTAGGGGAGCTATCGATGGCCCCGGTGAGGCGAGGGTTAAATCCTAACTGTGCCCCAACAACCAGGCTCAGCAACTCTGTCGTAGCAAACCTCTACCCTGGCAAGTGTTGCCACACTTCGCAACCCATTCCTTGAAATAAGCTTCGCCCCTTTGTTCTGCATCATTTAAGTAAACACCCCTCCCGCAAAATTCTTTCATACACTTTAGAGGCAGGCGAAGGTGCTTTGCACAGAACGCCCTATAAAACGTCCTTAACTAACTAACTAATTGGTCTAAATTTGACTCATTTTGGCCCACTGTGACGCCACGGGTCGACGGATCTGGTCCAGACTTGGCTCCAAAGTAGAAGACGGTGTGGCACTTCCGGCACCGTTCTATTTTGTTTCGTATTACCTACTTCCGGTTCCTGAGATCCTAAAGGGTCCGATCGTACCCTCTCCCAGGCGGTGGTGTGAACAAAAAGAGCCCAAGAGGGTCTGGGTTAACAGTGAGAATCTAATGCGAGACAATGAGAAACAGAGCAAGTAATCAGAAAACCAAAACTGGCTCATTCTACCGCATGCTTATCGTCCTGAATATGCATATTGTGTCCATGTGGTAGGCTGTACTGGATTGAACGGAGCTGATCTCGTTTGCCCCGAAGAAGCTACCAATCTTTGTGATCTGGATCGTTACGCTGCGAAGTGCTATGATATTAGGAATAAGTTGGCTGTTGAGTATTTTGCTTAAATACTACAATGCGAACTTTGTAATATTTCTTAATTTTCAGCACAGGTTTTTAAGAAAGCTTGGTTTAATTCTGGTATGGTCTCGAAAATTATTTGGAAACAAATGATTACATGATACTTTTAGCTTACAAAATGTCGGATGAACATTAAGTTGAATAATGTTTTCAAATTTGCCACGAAAACCCCCAAAATGATTTTTTTCTGAAACATTTCGATACTCTGACTAGATATGATGAAACACATTTTTTTAGAAGTAACTGTTTCCAAGTCAGTTTCGAAGACGTAACCCTTCGAAAGCACCACTCTACACGGATTTTGAACTATCCTGAAAAGAAATGTGTGGCCAGCAAACATTGGTGTACTGAATATGTTTGAAATATTCTGCATTGCAAAACTAAGATATTTCTGGTAAGCTGCTAACCGTTCCACAAAATTTACAATGTTTGCAATTTACCATTGGAGAAAAGCATACCAATAATTGATTAGATCTCAAATTTTCAGCATCCTGTCTCGTGTGAGATTCGAAAGCCTTCTCGACGTGCGAAACCAAACAAATCAGCTAACACACCAATGCTACCAAATGACTAGCACGCATAAATTTTTCACGATCTGCAGGACGAAGAGGAGTATGGGGTACCCTATAAAAGAAGCACTAAGCAATATTAAAAAGTACTTGCTGACAAAAATTGGTGTTGAGGTAAAACTGACTAAAGGATTCGGATCTGGAAGCCGTAAAAGACAGTGATCTATGCCACCTGATCAACGGTGTCCATAATCGTCGTGGCCACCTGGGAAAGGAAAAATAAAAAAACAGCTCCAAAGACGAGTTTGAACCATATACGTTGACCCGTGACGTCACAGAAGACAAATATGGGTAAAATTTTGTCCCATTTAGGAAACCCTTTGTAGTTCGGGAACCATTAGACCTAGAACAAGGTCAAAGGCATCAATGTGTTCGTCTTGACCCAATCATTGATATGCAACATGACCAATGAAGGTTCCACCGCGACCCTGGTCTCAGGTCAAGGTTAACAAAATTTGACCTCAGGTCAAGGCCAATTAATGACCTTTAAGAAATATTGCTGCACATCATTTGACTCCTTGCTTCATGCTCGTCACTATGATGCCAAATTTATTGATGTATCATATCTTGTTCAAAAGTTATAGACATTAACAACTCCAATACCATGACCTTTGGTGACCTTTTTATTGACCTGACCTCACAATGGATGCCAGCATGCCGGTTTGTTCTTTCAAGAGGTTTCGCATAATATAAACTTTAATTAACAAATAATATACACTTATAAACTTGATCAAGTTCTTATAGAAGCCATGTTACACCCTGGTTTTGTCAGCCTCATTTTGGAATACTATAATCGTCCTAAATAATATCTTAAAATCTGGTTGACCTGGCCCGCCCTATGCCAATTTTGGTCATACGTTGTGGAGCCAATTACTCTAGAGGTGTGCAAAGTGACGAGGCTCTCACTTAAATTGACTCGGAAGCATTTGCGGAAAACCAAAGGAGGTCTAATCGGACCCACCAGCGGTGAACTTGCTCAGTTTAAATCAAACTACTGAAGGTGTATCTGATCAAAGAAGTTAGTCACAAAACCTATGTATTTTTGGAAACGCAAACTGAGAACCACAGGCTCCATAAAGCGATTCCTGGCCTGTGGAGTGTTTGGAACACTGGACGAGATGAAAAAGATTGTTTGGTAGCAAATAACTGCTCGATGGGATGCTTATCTGAGCAAATTGTGTTAGGCAGTTTGAAGAATGCCTGAAATTTTAGGCATTCTGCAGAATGCCTAGGCATTCTTCAGAATGCCCAGACGCTTTGGCAATCTGCAGATTGCCTAGGCATTTTGCAGACTGCCTAGGCATTCTGCAGAATGCCAAACTGGCTGGGCAATCTGCAGAATGCCTAGGCATTCTGCAGAATGCCTGTTTCTTCACCCTGCCTGTAACATATATATATATATATATATATATATATATATATATATATATATATATATATATATATATATTGTGAATGCCAAACTGGCTGGGCAATCTGCAGAATGCCTAGGCATTCTGCAGAATGCCTGGTTCTTCACCCTGCCTGTAACATATATATATATATATATATATATATATATATATATATATATATATATATATATTGTTACAGGCAGGGTGAAGAACCAGGCATTCTGCAGATTGCCCAGCCAGTTTGGCATTCTGCAGAATGCCTAGGCAATCTGCAAAATGCCTAGGCAATCTGCAGATTGCCAAAGCGTCTGGGCATTCTGAAAATGCCTAGGCATTCTGCAGAATGCCTAAAATTTCAGGCATTCTTCAAACTGCCTAACACAATTTGCTCGGATAAGCATCCAATCGAGCAGTTATTTGCTACCAAACAATCTATTTCATCTTGTCCAGTGTTCCAAACACTCCACAGGCCAGGGATCGCTTTATGGTGCCTGTGGTTCTCAGTTGCCGTTTCCAAAAATGCATAGGTTTTGTGACTAATTTCTTTGATCAGATAAACCTTCAGTAGCTTGATTTAAACTGAGCAATTTCACCGCTGGTGGGTCCGATTAGACCTCCTTTGGTTTTTCGCAAATGCTTACGAGTCAATTTAAGTGAGAGCCTCGTCACTTTGCACACCTCTAGAGTAATTGGCTCCACAACGTATGACCAAAACTGGCATAGGGCAGGCCAGGTCAACGAGTTTTTAAGATATTATTTAGGACGATTATAGTATTCCAAAATGAGGCTGACAAAACCAGGGTGTAAATCGACTTCTAGAAGAACTTGATCAAGTTTATAAGTGTATATTATTTGTTAATTAACGTTTATATTATGCGAAACCTCTTGAAAGGACAAATTGGCATGCTGGCATCCATTCTGAGGTCAAGCCAATAAAAAAGGTCACCAAAGGTCACCAAAGGTCATGGTTTTGGAGTTGTTAGTGTCTATAATTTTTAAACAAGATATGATACATCAATAAATTTGGCATCATAGTGACGAACATGACGCAAGGAGTCAAATGATGTGCAGCATGTTTCTGAAAGGTCGTTACTTGGCCTTGACCTGAGGTCAAATTCTGTTAACCTTGACCTGAGACAATGGCTGCGGTGGGACCTTTCAAGGTCATGTTGCATATCATTTGAATTATTGGGTGAAGACGAACACATTGATGCATTTCACCCTGTTCTAGGTCTAATGGTTCCCGAACTATTAAGGGTTTCCTAAATGGGACAAAATTTGACCCATATCTGCCTTCTGTGACGTCACGGGTCAACGGATATGGTTCAAACTCGTCTTTGGAGCTGTTTTTCATTTTTCCTTTCCCAGGTGGCCACGACGATTATGGACATCGTTGATCAGGTCGCATAGATCACTGTCTTTTACGGCTTCAATGTCCGAATCCTTTTGTCAGTTTTACCTCACCACCAATTTTTGTCAACAAGTACTTTTTTAATCTTGCTTAGTGCTTCTTTTTATAGGGTAACCCATACTCCTCTTCGTCCGGCAGATCGTGAAAAATGTATGCGTGCTATTCATTTGCTATCATTGGTGTGTTAGCTGATTTGTCTGGTTTTGCAGGTCGAGAAGGCTTTCGAATCTCTCACGAGACATGATGCTGAAAATATGAGATCTAATCAATTATTTGTATGTTTTTCTCCAGTGGTAAATTACAAGCATTTTAAATGTTGTGGATCGGTTAGCAGCCTACCAGAAATATCTTAGTTTTGCAATGCAGAATATTTCAAACATATTCGGTACACCGATGTTTGCTGGCCAAACATTTCTTTCCAAGATAGTTAAAAAGCCGTGTAGAGTGATGCTTTCGAAGGGTTGCATCTTCGAAACTGACTTGGAAACTGTTACTGCTAAAAACATTTGTTTCATCATATCTAGTCAGAGTATCGAAATGTTTCAGAAAAAAATCATTTTGGGGATTTGCGTGGCAAATTTGAAAACATTATTCAACTTTATGCTCATCCGACATTTTGTAAGCTACAAGTATCATGTAGTCACTTGTTTCCAAATAATGTTCAAGACCATACCAGAATTAAACCAAGCTTTCTTAAACACCTATGCTGAAAATTATACAATATCAGTCATTTAAACAAAAATATTACAAAGTTTCCATTGTAGTATTTAAGCAAAACACTCAAAAGCCAACTTATTCCTAATATCGCAGCACTTTGCAGCACAACGATCCATATCACAAAGATTGGTAGCTACTTCAAGGCAAACGAAATCAACTCCGTTCAATCCAATACAGCCTACCACATGGGCACAATATGCATATTCAGGACGATAAACATGCGGTAGAATGAGCCAGTTTTGATTTCCTGATTACTTGCTCGGTTTCCCATTGTCTCGCATTAGATTCTCACTGTTAAACCGGCCCCTCCTGGGCTCGTTTTGTTCAAACCACCGCCTGGGAGAGGGGTACGATCGGACCCTCTAGGATCTCAGCAACCGGAAGTAGGTAATACGAAACAAAATAGAACGTTGCCGGAAGTGCATCACCGTCTTCTACGTTGGAGCCAAGTCTGAACCAGATCCGTTGACCCGTGGCGTCACAGTGGGCCAAAAGGAGTCAAATTTAGACCAATTAGTTAGTTAAGGACTTTTTGTAGGGCGTTTTGTGGAAATCACCTTCGCCTGCCTCGAAAGTGTGTGGGAGAATTTTGCGGGAGGGTTGTTTAATGACGTAGAACAAAGGGGCGAAGCTTTTTTCAAGGAATGGGTCGCGAAGTGTAGCAACACTTGCGAGGGTAGGGGATTGCTACGACAGAGATGCCGAGCCTGGATGTTGGGCAACCGTTAGGATTTAACCCTCGCCCCACCGGGGGCCATCGATGGCTCTCCTAAGGTTTTTTCAGGATAACAGAAAAACGACGAGACGCAGCACCGCGGTTGAGGGCTCTACCTCTTACCCCATCATTTTTCCACCATCCCTGACATTTTTTATCCCGGGTCACCCAAGGTCAGGTCACCAGACGAGGTCAACCAAGGTCACCTCACTTCAATTTTTGAGCTCTATAAGAGCTACATTTATTATTCGATCAATTTGAAACTTCCTACACTTCATGGCCACTCCAGGGTCTACAAGGTGGATATCCGGGATTTTTCGATTTCCTGGCCTGAGGTCAGGTCACGAGGTGACCTCTCACATTGAAAAAGCATGGGGAAAAGCTGTCTTATGATCTAAAAGTTACAAAAATGATTTAAAATGCTGAGACTGCTCAGAACAGCGTTCATCGACACCCTTTCACGGATCCCATAGGTCATAGGGTCTGTCCTTTTCCTATCAAATGTACTTTACCAGATCTCAATAGCTCTAATGGCATAAGAGTTATGCCCCGTTTGCTTGAGCATTGCATATTTGAGTGAAAATGGCCTATCGTGACCTAACTTGACCTCTGAAGGCCAAACCATTGACCTGAGCGCTTAATCATGCGAAATAATTTCTTACTGAATTCACGCGAGCTTTTTAATGCACTTCGCAGATTTGCGCTAACCGTTATATGTTCGGAGTTAGAAGGGGGTCATCGATGGCCCCGGTGGAGCGAAGGTTGGCGCCGGACCCCCCGGTGGGGCGCGGGTTAAAAGGGTACGTGAAGAAGCTTGTCATCGCAAAGGTTAGTGATTTTATAGTTTTTTCCCCAATTTTGTTACCTGTTATCGAATGACTGTTTTGCTTACGTTACTCGAGTTTCTCCATTGAAAAATAATTTTGGGCAATTTGAAACACCCGCAAGCACCATGACGTGTTGCCGCAGGTCTAGAGTGGTAAGCGCGTATATTTTTCATTTCAAGTGCTTTTGAATGATTTTTCAAAACGTAATCTAGTTCTTCTAGAATTCGGTGACCCCTGTTTTTTCAGACTCATTTTAGGAGAGCAGAATGGCCTTACATGGTTTGGAAAGGGTGCCATAACTTGTTGACCTGATCTGACCTGATGTCAATTTTTGGTGGTAAGTTGTCAAGTTAATCACCCTAAAGGCCAGCAAAGCGACGTACGTCTTGTTTAAATCGGCGCATAATAGTTCGCGAAAAAACGAGGGGAGGGGTCCGATCCGACCCTCACTACGGTCTCGGGAACCGGAGCTGACACGGAAAAACTTGAAACGGCGCTGGAAGCGTCTTAATGTCTTCTACTTTCAAAGCCAGCTTGAACCATGTCTGTAGACCCGTGACGTCACAGAGGGGTAAATTGAGTCAAATTCTGACCAACTTAGCTTTATAACCTATCACTTTATCAGCTTTATAACTATAACTATTAGTTTTTTACCATTATAACTCGCTAACCATTAGACATAGAACAAAGTCAAAGGCATCGATGAGTTCATCGAGACCCAAACATTTGAATGATATGCAACATGACCTTGAAACATACCATCGCACCCTTGACCTCAGGCAAAGGTCAAATTAAATAAAAACCTTTTCAGGCTCATGTTGTACATCATTTGAATTCTTGGGTCATGCTCGTCACTATGAAGTGCAAATTTACTGCTGTAACTTACCTCGTCCAAAAGTTAAAGACCCAAACAACTTCGAAAACTGCGACTTTTCGTGACCCTCTGGTGACCTTGTTATTGACCTGACTTCAAAATGGTTGCCAGCAGACAGGTTTGTCCCTTCAAAAGATTTCACATGATGTTTAGAAACCTAATCTAGCTCTTCTCTTCTAGACGCCGAGTTACACCCTGCCGGCCTCATTTTGGAATACTATAATCGTCTTACATGGGTTTCGAAATGTCTTCAAAACTCGTTGACCTGGCCGGCCCTGATGCCAATTTTTGTCATACGTTGTGGAATCAATCACTCTAGAGGTGTGCAAAGTGACGAGGCTCTCACTTAAACTGAATCGGAAGCATTTGCAAAAAACCAAAGGAGGTCTAATCGGACCCAACAGCGGTGAAATTGCTCAGTATAAATCAAAGTACTGAATGTGTATCTGACCAAAGAAATTAGTCACAAAACCTATGTATTTTTCGAAAGGGCAACTGAGAAACACAGGCTCCATAAAGCAATTCCTGGCCTGTGGAGTGTTTGGAACACTGGGCGAGATGAAATAGATTGTTTGGTAGCGAATAACTGCTCGATTGGATGCTTATCTGAGCAAATTGCGTTAGGCAGTTTGAAGAATGCCTGAAATTTTAGGCATTCTGCAGAATGCCTAGGCATTCTTCAGAATGCCCAGACGCTTTGGCAATCTGCAGATTGCCTAGGCATTTTGCAGATTGCCTAGGCATTCTGCAGAATGCCAAACTGGCTGGGCAATCTGCAGAATGCCTAGGCATTCTGCAGAATGCCTGGTTCTTCACCCTGCCTGTAACATATATATATATATAGAACGGAAACACAGATTAAAGAAAGCAATTAAGTTGATAGGTTTTAAAGTGCTGCGGCGAGGCGCATGATGATAAGTTGATAAGGTGATGATAAGTTGATAAGGTGGCCTGTCCCCTCGAATGCGAAAATGTAAAAAACACTGAAGATTATATATTCGGATACAGCCCTTCAGTGGCGGATCTAGCCGGTCGCTTTGGGAGGGGCAAAGTCGAAAAGCAAAAAAAACGTCACGCAGTGCACAATCGAGATGGCTTACCGGCTGAATTTTGGGTATTTGAGACGAAAAGCAAAAAAGGCATTGGGTTAAAAATGTGGGCTCAGGATACTTTTTTCGTCTCCAAGGCTCCATATTTCCACCTGGTTCTGTTTGAAGTTGAGAGTTGGAGCACCAAAATCGAGCTTTTAAACTAAAAAGGAGTCAGGGAAAAAAGGAGTTCGATCGCTTTGGCGGGTGGGGGGGCAAAAACATAGTTTTGCCCCGAGTTTTTCCGTTTGGGGGACAAATGCCTTTTTTGCCCCCCGGATTCGCCGCTGCAGCCCTACATCAGAATCGTGTACAAAATATCCAAAATTTTCGGTCATAGTGTAGCCAGACCTCGAATTGAGCTTCACACAAATGCCTTTTAGAATGAAAAAATTGGATGTCGTGACAATAACGTTCTTGGTACCTCTAACCTAAGAGTAATGCCGACAATACAAGACTAGACCAGTATTTGTGTGACAGACTTTTATATTATTTCAGCCAAACACTAGCTTTTCAATAACAATGTAAAATTCGCTGAAGTATCTTATTCGGTTATTTGTAAGCTTCTGTTCTTATTATTTATATCTATTTTTATTTTTTTGAGTTGACGGCAGCTAAAATGCTAACAATAATTACTTATTTAGCACTAGTACACGTGATAATATATCGGTGTAATGATTTCAAACTTTCCCCTTTTAATTCAGCATAAGGCTATATTTTACTATAAATGCCTCGCTCGAATTACTTAATCAAGATTGTACTTAGTGGTCAGGTTCAACCTATCCCTAAACTCAATCCATTGCGTAATATTGCTTAATACGGTTTGTAATTGATAAACCCTTTTTCACAGCCTGCACCTCTGGCCCAACGTTAAGCGTCGAATGAGTATACGTCTGGATGCGAAAAAATGAATTCTTATATTATACTCATTTAACAACCCTTCCCCATAGTATGTACCCCTAAACAAATACATCTCTCATAGCTAGTTAATGTGATCAATCGTTGGTAAATACTTTTCCTCAGCCTGTACCTCTGGCCCAACGTTAAGCGTCGGATGAGTATACATCTGGCTGCAGAAAAGCATCATCAATGATAAATTACCTAAAAAAGAAAAAAAGATACCTGAGCCGTACCTTTGACCTAAGCCCATCACTTCTGAATAGTTTAACTAATTCAAAAAGTATAACCCTTTTCTTCAGCCTGTAAATCTGGCCCAAAACTAAACGACAGATGCATATACGTCTAGCATCAAAAGCATCATCAATAATGTATGGATGTCCTACCCCAGAACACATATTCTTAGCTTGGTCCCTCCCTTACCTCTTAAACAACTGCTGTCAAATGATAGCCATCTTAGACCTGCATAATAGGCCAGGACGTTCCTTGTATGTTAAGGCTGGGATGACGATCATAATCATTCAGGATCGTCATCCCAGCATTAACATACAAGGAACGCCCTGGCCTATTATGCGGATCTAAGATAGGCTATCATTTAACATCAGTGGTTTAAGAGGTAAGGGGAGGGACCAGCGTAAGAATATGTGTTCTGGGGGTAGGACATCCATACATTATTGATGATGCTTTTGATGCTAGATGTATATGCATTTGACGTTTAACTTTGGGCCAGATCAGGCTGGAGAAAAGGGCTATACTTGTTGAATTAGTTTAACTAGTCAGAAATGATGGGCTTAGGTCAAAGGTATCTTTTTTTTTTTTTTTTAGGTAATCTATCATTGATGATGCTTTTCTGCAGCCAGATGTATTCTCATTCGACGCTAAACGTTGGGCCAGAGGTACAGGCTGGGGAAAATGGTTTATTAATGATTGATCAGATTAACTAGCGCAAAGAGATGGATTGATTTTAGGGGTACGTACTGGGGTTGGGGTTTTGAAATCTTCAAATAATTATTGAAATACTTTTCTGCAGCCAGATGTATACTCATTCGACGCTAAACGTTGGGCCAGAGGTACAGGCTGAGGAAAAGTATTTACCAACGATTGATAACATTAACTAGCTATGAGAGATGTATTTGTTTAGGGGTACATACTACGGGGAAGGGTTGTTAAATAAGCATAATATAAAAATAGATTTTTTTCGCATCAGACGTATACTCATTCAACGATGAACGTTGGGCCAGAGGTGCAGGCTGTGAAAAAAGAGTTGATCAATTACAAACCGTATTAAGCAATATTACACAATGGATTGAGTTTAGGGATAAGTTGACCCTGACCACTAAGTACAATCTTAATTAAATAATTCGAGCGAGGCACCTATAGTAAGATATAGCCTTATGCTGAATTAACCTTCGCCCGGGTGGGGGTCTTTTTAGACCCCCCTCGGGTTTTTCCGAAGTGAAAAAACAGCGGCGCGCAGCGCCGCCAAACTTGGTTCTTTCATCATTTTTACATCTTTTCTGGAAACTTTAGCTCAAGGTCATATCAGGTCAGGTCACCAGGCCAGGTGAAGTGACCTCACCTAAAAAAATATTTAGGACTGCATAACTAAATGGCGGGTTCATTGATCAAGTTGAAACTCATACCACATATTGGACCCACCAGAAACTACAACATATGTTCCGGGATTTTTCATATTTGTGACCTAAGGTCATGTGCAGAGCATGACCTCCCCATTGTAAATACATGGGGAAATCACGAAATGAGCTTTTCTCAGTAAGCATGGATGGAAGCAACTTAAAACATCGGTTACGGCTTGCTCTTACCTCATTTCTGAGGTTGATGCCAAGAAAATTGACTTGTGACCCTTGAAAGGTCACCTTAGGTCAAATAAGCATTTTTAAGTGTTTACTCTATAAATTTTGAATAAACAAAGATAGAGCTTTTATTTTATCACCGAAGTGTTTGTATAGTCACTGCAAGTCAAATTATATACATCATGGCTATACCAGGTCAAGTTGGGTCAGACCGTTGACCTGGGTGAGGTCAAATTCTTAAATTTGACCTGGAATAGCAATATCATACATCATTCGATTTGTATTGACGAGAGGATTGCAATAGTGCATAAACTATGGTTGTATCTTGTTTGGTTTGGAAGCTATTAGCGAAAAAGTAAACGACCTTATGCATGAGTGGCTATGGACATTCCCAAGAATATGCCCAATATTCAGTGACCTGTAGCTTCCTAGGCTTTGACCTGACACGAAAATGAATCCCACTGCAATGAAAGAGCAACTCAAGAGCTTTCGAATGGTGTTAAAAAATGTTTCTAGCTATCATAGTTTCTGAGATATATGAGGTTTTCTTAGTACACCTCATATTAGCGTTTTTGACCTATTTTGACCTCTGGTGACCTTGATATTGACCTGACGAGGAAAATGACAAAAATATTTTCGATATAATTTTCGAAGAGCTTTTGATTGCCTTTTTTTGTTTTTTTTTCTAGCTCTCTTAGTTTTTGAGATCGTGGGGTCTTTTTTAGCCCCCCACCAGGGTGAAGGTGGCTCCTACCCGCCACCGGGGCAAGGGTTAAAAGGGGAAATTTTGCAGTCATTACACCGATCTATTATCACGCCTACTAGTGCTAAATAAGTAATCATTATTTAATAATTATTATATTATTAATAGTGATTAATCGCATAAATTACTATATATATATACATACATATATATATATATATATATATATATATATATATATGTTTCATTGAAATTGACGGCGTACTTCGCTTTGATAAGCTTTTTGTATAAATGCTCTAAGGATCGGATTGTTTTCTTCTCTTCATGATTGATTTGACCAACTATATTTTTAAAGGACATTTCATGTTTATATTATTTGAGCTTTCGAACGCTGCAAGTATTCATGATCACAAAGTTTCGATACATGTGCCTATCTAAACGTTTTAGTTTCTGGGAGTTAAAGTTCACTCTACAAAATTGAAATACTAATTCATTGTGTACAGTCTGGCGATATACTTCCAGTATGGAGACCATTAAAATTAAAAGCAAATCATCCTCCGACTTTCCTGAAAATGCAATGTTAGGGAAATTTAGAAAACGCACAGAACATCAAATATCACATTTTACAATTAAGTAATTTTTACATTTAGTCACATTGAGGACCACAGCGCTAGGGTGACTGGAGACTGAGCCTGCTTGTTGATATGAGGAGACAATTCTCGTATGTAGAGGGCCTTAGTCACCCAGATCCTTCTATGGTCATCACAGGTCTCTATGATGTGGGTATTGTTGACCAGGTCTTTCCGTGACAGGTTCCGTCCATGTTCTTGTTGGACGTGCTTCTTAATGGCTCCTTCTTGAAGGTGCATTGTTAGCCTTCTTGACTGATTGATGCAACTAATGCAGCAGTAGATAATATCCACTTCAAGAAGATCGCCGGTGATTATGCCCCTGGTTATGCATACGGTTCCATCAAAACGCACAAAAAAGGCAATCCACTAAGACCTATAATATCACAAGTTCCAACACCGAAGTACCTACTGGCTAAAACTCTGAACAGTCTGATAAAGCCCTACCCACCAGCCAAGTACAGCCTTGCGTCCACTGACGAGTTCCTCGAGATCATCAGAGCGAAGGCACCCACTGGACTACTCGCATCTCTCGACGTTGAGAGTTTATTCACAAACGTTCCCGTGAAAGAGACAACCAACATCATCATAGACGCTGTGTACAATCGCCCGCCTCTACCACCTTTGAAGATACCGAAAAAGGTCCTCGAAAAGATGTTGTTACTGTGTACCACAGAAGCGCCATTCCGTAGCCCAGATGGCAAGCTTTACAGACAAGTAGAAGGCATCGCCATGGGATCCCCGCTAGGGTGCCTGTTTGCGGATATGTACATGTGCCACGTGGAAAACAAAGTGCTATCGAACCCTGAGCTGGGACCCTACACCTTGTGCCGCTACGTGGATGACTGCTATCTAGATGTCCGTGATGAAATCCAGCTTCAAAGCCTAGTAGAGGCATTCAAAGATCATTCCGTACTAAACTTTACAACCGAGATCAGCAAAGAGAACCGGACTCACTTCCTGGATGTAGACATCGACTGTTCCAATGGAGTCCTAAAAACTAATGTGCTCAGAAAACCAACGGATAGTGGGCACTGCATGAACGCGGCAAGTTTTTGTCCGGATCGCTATAAACTAGGTGCGATCTGGGCATTAATACGAAGGGCCATCCACCACTGTTCTGACTGGAACAGCATACACGCCGAGCTACAACGCACGAAACAAGTACTCATCAACAACGGGTATTCGAACCGTATCATCGATGACGAAATCCGAAAGCAAATAAGCCGACGCAACAACAACGATTCTCCGAAAAACAACGATCCTCCGAAACCGACTAAGTCAACACTCAAGCTGTTCTACAAGAACCAAATGACGTCATCATACCGAGTAGATGAATAACGCGTTGTTAAGCAAATTGTGCACAACAACGTCGTCTGAATTGTCAAGGACAACAACCTGAACCTTATCGTGTACTACAAAAGTCGAAAAACACGGGAGTTAGTCATGCGCAACAACCCGACTACCATCACAAAGGACACCAAGCAGACCAAAGTAGTCTATCAATATTTCTGTCCTGAAGAAGACTGCAAGCTTCTTAAGATAAGCTACGTTGGAATGACGACCACCACTCTCTCCCGGAGAATGTCGTACCATCTGAATGACGGAGCACCACATCAACACATGCGACAAGAACACAACCGCCGACTACTCCGAAACCACCTAAAGACTAACACTAGAACACCGGCTTCTGATATTGCTACGAAACAACGACCCGAAGCGACTAGAGATTTCCGAAGCGCTGCTCATCAAACAAATAAGCCCTGAAATAAACAAACAACTCCAATCCTACACAAGATTAGACCTATTCAAAAACTAAGATCTAAACAGCCAGCCTAGATGGAGGATGTGAACACCAACCAACATGCAACCTCCTGATTGACGTCAAAAATTCAAAGAAGAAGCATTTTTAAACCTAACCTTCCCAACTCGAATCAAAAAGTGTCATTATGTTATATGTATTCTGTGTGTGTAAAATATTGTACTTTATGTCATTTTCTGAAGATGGTGAGCGTACACCGAAACGTAAAATGCATTAAATGGATACCTTTGCTACAGTCAAGTATTGCAACACATGGGAGTCAGTCCATGAAGAGCTTCAACATTCAAAGCAGATGCTTGCAAATAACAACTTCTTCAACAGTGACATCGACAGAGAAATCTCATTCCAACTTTCCAAATACGCTAAGCAAGAGCAGAGAACTGAGCAAAATACATTAAAGCTCTACTACCAGAACCAGATGTCTCCTTCATGTAAGGTAGACGAACGTGTCTTAAAGAACATTATAAACAACAACCTGATGCCTACGGACAAAGATAACAAGATCAAGCTCATTGTCTACTACAAGAGCAAAAGAACAAAAAACTCTTTCATGAAAAACAACATGACCTCCAGCACCGAACCATTCCAACGCACCTGTGTAGTGTACAAGTTTACTTGCCCACATGACGACTGTCAGCGTCATCCCTGTCACTACATAGGTGCAACAACGAACACCCTATCAAGGAGATGCACAATGCACAAGAACACCGGGGGCCCACACGAACATATGGCACAACAACATGGAATTGAACTGACGATACAAGACTTACAGGAGAACACGGTTATCATGAAATCATGTAGAGATCATCGAAAGTTGTGGATATTCGACCATCAAGGAACGTCCTTTCATAAATAAGCAGGTCAATTCCTATCGCAGAACTGAACTATTTGGCAGTGACTTCTAATTCTGATATTAAAAATGGTGGGGAGAGCGTCTACTCGGTAGTTATCGACATATAATTTGTTCAGCCGTACTAATCAATGTTGCATTAATCTATTCATGTGTAAGGGTCTCACAGCAGTGAAGTGCTCCACCCTTTTTCCGCTCGAGGAACTAACAGAATTATTCAAAACCATGAAACACTAGTGAGTTATCTTAAGATTTTTGTCCGATCGAATCGTCAAATGTTTATATATATATATATATATATATATATATATATATATATATATATATTTTGTATATATATATATTAATATTTACACATAATGATAACTTAGGCAGTGTTTCCATCATCATTTTCACGATTTATTGCTCTTAAGTGCTCTGAAGATGACGAATGATGCGTTGAAACTAGTTAGCTGCAGCAATATTGTGAAATATGTCTGGCTTTGGAGAAATAATACATGCTTTGCCCAACGACACAAAAATATTCATACGACATCTAGAACAAACATCTAAGAAACTCTTAAAATGTAAATATGCTCTGGCATTCAACACCATATGCATAAAAGAAAATATACTGCCGAAGTATACAGTATATATATATATATATATATATATATATATATATATTAATAGTAATTAATAGCAATGATTATTAATAGCAATAATTATTGATAGTAATTATTGCCAAATAAGTATTATTGTCAAGTCTGTCACACAAATACTGGTCTAGTCTTGTTGTATTGTCGGCATTACCTCTTAGGTTAGAGGTACCAAGATCGTTGTTGTCACGACATGCAATTTTTTCCGTTCTAAAAGGCATTTGTGTGAAGCTCAATTCGAGGCAATTCGAGGTATGGCTACACTATGAACGAGAATTTTGGATATTTTGTACACGATTCTGATGAAGGGCTGTGCCCGAATATATAATCTTCAGTGTTTTTTTTACATTTCCGGATTCGAGGGGACAGGCAACCTTATCAAGTTATCATCACCTTATCAACCAAAGCAATTAAGTATTGAATAAAAATATGTATTCATTTTCACATAGGTATTTGAAAGATATGACGATAAATGTCCTTAAAATTTTATGCAAATACCTACAAGTTTTATCAAAATGAAACATCATGTCCAAGAGTGTTGCCTCATCTAAAAAAGACCCTGCTCGATATTCTATTAAGACATTTTTGTTTGTTGATAAAAGAGCGTAGCGTAAGAAAAATATATCTCACTTTGATTTTTTTAATATGGACGGGTCTATTTTGAGATCTGAGGGGAGGAGAATCAGCTCTTCCCTGAGAGGAAAAATGTTAAGTCTGAATCAGAGTCAGCCGCTAAGCTGTGAGTTAGAGCTGTGTTGACTGTTTTTCACGTTTGCGCAGGAAAGCAGTTGCCGGAGAGGAGCTAGAGGTCAGAGTGTACCCTAATTTTGCGCCCTAATATGGTAATTTTTTGCTTGAGGTCGAGGTGTCCCATTCGGCGTCCGATGACCTACATGTTAATTGGGAATGCATTCTGCACCGGAAAGTTTATTTGCGTGTCCGATGTTAGAGCTGCTCCGTGCAATATCGATCCTCGACGGTGCACCTCGGTTCCACACTTTGTACAAGGTGAATATGTATGGGGCAATATTAAACTTAAAATCCTTCCACCGGGGTAGATAACATATTCAGAGCTCCCATAAATGTAGGAATAAATGGCTTGGGGTTCTATCACATCCCTCTACGTCGTAATTTATTTTCTTTGATTCTGTCATTTTTGAAGAGTCTGGAGCTAAGCATGCCCTTTGTTCCCATGGACAATACTCTGAGCCTTCCTCAACTCGTGGGAGTTTTAACACAATTATCATCGTAAAATGACAGTGAACCTTAGGGATCACCGTTAGGTCTTGCAGGGATGCTTTGATGTGATCACGTTGACTGTCTGTTGGCAGACGCTGCCTCCGGCCCGGGAGGGCGGCGTCTCCTCCTTCCTGTGCCAGCACGGCCCTCCCGAGTGCCGTGCCAACCTGGTGCACGCCTGCGGCCTCCGGCTGGCCACCTCCGGTCATCAGGCGCTCTCCTTTGTCGTCTGTCTGCTCACTCACATCGGCGCCTTCGAGCAGCACGCCCCGGAGGTAGGGAGACCCCTGCCGACCCTCTTACGGACCGGTTTTTTGTCCCTGCGTCTTCATGGAGAGACGGATCTAGTGAAACGTCTAGGTGGAGGGGCCAGCAATGGAAAATCATGAAAACATCGTGCTTTTTAAAGCAAATCAACCAAAACCGGGTAAACCTTCTGCGGGGAGGGGGACATAGACTGATTTCCCACCAAGTTCTGGATCCACTCCTGTCTTCATCTCTGACTGTCTATATCAGTTGGAAATAATGTTGTTGGTTTCACTCTAAATTGCGTCAGATGAAATCATACAGACGGAACGTTAACTTCTCACGCTGGGTTGAGCACAATCTTGCCTGTTTTTTCACTGTTCTGATATATCTTTGTCACCAAAACGGCTGGCGAGTTGGCAGATTTTCCGACCTCTGGTCCATGCTTTGACAGTGTGCAGAGATGAGTTCCTTCCTGTGGAAGGACCTGTTGTCGTGTGCAGACAACGAAGAGACCGTGCTGACCATGGAGGAGTACGGCAACCTCACCCGCACGCTCCGTCCCCCACTCACTTCTGTGCCCACTGTCACTGTGGACGGGGTGAGTCACCGCTCTCCACCACCAATACAGAACGGAAAGCTAGTAACTTGTCCTTAAGTTATAATTCACGAAGGGGGAACATCGATAAACCAATTTTGCTTTTAGGTTTTTTGAGCGCCAGATTCTTCATTACTATTAAAGGTATTGAATTTGAACTCGATGTTCTAAGGTCACCTTCATGGTGGTGCTACATGTGTATCAAGTTTTTGTCAGTTTTGGCAGCTGTTTGTGTCACAAGTTCTTCTCTGTGTAAGATATTGAGGTCCGGTCATTGAATTTGGAATCACTTCAAACACATTGGATATACGTTGCTGACCCATCGTTGCCTGAATGGGGGTTTCTTTTTAGCAAAAAGGAAACAAAACTGAAAGAAAGGCTCTGATATTTCGGGTCACAATAGTTTCTCTGTCAGGAAGCCTCTAATAAAAATTAGGGCACCTTTCCTCGGCAAGAGCATCTAGTTCGCGAATAATGTTGGAGTCAAATACGAATACTTATCGAAACACAAATGTTTGAAAATAATAATTTTGTATTAATTAGGTACACTAAAAGAGTTGATATATTGATAAGTCCCGTTTAAAACATAGCTCTCCGTGAGGTCAACCATCCTTGCAAACGTTCAAGTTTTATGAAAATTTATCTTTTAGCTAAGGTTGTTACTTTAGCTCATTGTTTATGTTTTGTTTTGAACATTAAACTACTTGTAAGCTGAGACTGCATTAGCAATGTCTGTTGCCGACTGTAATTTGGAATAAGTGATAAAGTCACTTAAGTTTACCCGTCGCTCCACTCCTGACATCATTTTATCATCCCTGTTTTCCGTGTTATTTTTTTGTGACATTGCAATACTTACGGTTTCAAATAGTCACGGGTTAATTCTAAAGGATCGTCTGAACCAGTGTGAACCTTTCATGACTTGCTAAATGATTGTTTCTTTTTCAGAGTCAAGAAAATCAGCGTGAACTTCTGTCGGATTTTCTTCACTTTGTTTGTAAGAAATACAAGGTAGGTAGATGTGTGTTTATTGTATCTAAGTACTTACTTTTGGTGCTTCTCGTTTTCCATATTATACAAAATACCTTACCATTATGCTCGCTCAAAAATTCTACATCTGGCTGGAATTGAGATGAAAATCTTAACAATCTGTTCAAGTCGGATTTCAGAATCTAAGATTAGGTGCATCCCTATTCTTTAGCACGACTTAACAAGGGACTGATTTTACTAGGGCATGGAGCTTCCAGGGTTCTGTAGTGCTGGCTCTCATTCTCTTGGGTAGTTCTACTGTACACTACCTAAAGCGTCCTAAATAGCTTGGATAGGTTTTTCCGATTTTCTGTGTTGGACCCCCATTTGCGGACGCAGGGGGGGCATTCCGGCCATGCCCCCCAAAGCGCTGGAGGGAGGCCAAACTATCTTTTGGCCCCCAAACGCTGAATACTTTTTTTTGAAAAAGGTGTTTACACTACGTCTGTAAAACAAAAATATCTTTGTTCCCACCCCCCCCAGGAGAGTTATCATTTATTTGGAGAGGTAGCTTATACTAGGTCTGTCGAGCACCCAAATTTCACGCCACCCCCTCCCCCCAGGAGGAGAGGCAGACATGGGTTTGGCTGCCTCCAAAACTCGGGTCTGCGTCTGCCCCTGTGGACCCCTACCGCAAAAATGTTAAGGATTTGTTGCTTCAGCGTTCCTTTTAATTATCTGGTCTGTTCTTAGTCCATTTACATCAATTTATCTTAATTTGTAGATTAATAAAGCTGCCGAAGCTTGTTAAAATATTTAATCTTTCCTGGTGCTTCAGTGGCGTTATTTCCATATCGGAATTACAGTCCTCAGTGTGGAACGCTGCGTTCTACGGGTGCTAACATTTACAGACCCGAAAACTGATGTGCTTTGATGGCCTAAATTATTTGTGGAAAATTCATACACTTCTCACTCGGGTTGGAGGAGGCTGCGGGGGTGGAGGGAGGGTGCAGAGGTCGTGGAATCACCCAAGCCGTCTAAAGGTAGTAGGTTTTTTTGATACAATATAGTGGCACAGAATATTATGCTTTGGATCCTATACATCGGGTGAAATACAGGAAATGGCTGGTCAGGGACGGATCTAAGGAGAGAGAAGGCTGAACACAGCTCCTTGCCCTCTCCCCCTTTTATAAGTATCTTCGGGCCTTATAAGGGTAAGAGGGGACGTAAGTTGCATATAAACAGTGCGTTACAGGACGTCTCTTAGAGTTGACTAAGAAGGTGATCCAGGCATAGATGCCAATGGCGGTGGAACTGGAGGGTGGGGGGGGTGGAGCACCGAGGCACGGTGCCCCCCCTTAAATAAGAAATTTTATCGCTTACCCTATGGTGTTGACTGAAATAAATGGGCTGAAAAGCCCATAGTTCCACCTCTTAAATTTGGACCTTCCACCGCCGCTGATAGGTGCCCTATTTTCTGGCGTAATCCAGATTAGGAGGAACGCGTATTTACGGTCGTAAGCAGCCCCATTCATTGAGAGCCACCCCTGTCTCTGTCAGTTCTAACTAGCTGATGAAATAGTTTGGGTCTCCTCCAGAGTCAGCTGTTCCCCTCTGATAGCATTCTTTGGTCTATTTCATTTCTATATTTTGGTCGCCAAGTTTATGTTTTCCGGGTGCTGCCCCAAAAAACATTCCCTGTTGATACCAGGAAGAAGTGGTCCCAACAGTCTTGTTAATCGAAAGAAAACGTATTTAGCTTAAGTTTGTATTGACCGGGCCTCACTTACAATGACGCTGGATTCGATAGAGGGTCCTGGGCGACCCCCACAAAACACCACATTCTTTCTTAGCATTCCGAAAAACTTTGCACATTTTTGTAATGTCACTGTTTTATCACTGGTTTTGAGAATAAGTATGGACCTAGGAGCTCCTTTTTTCTGTTAGATTCTTCAATGAATCACTGCTCCTGTATAGCCATTAAGCCAAGATCACAATAATAAACTAGGCTCCGATAATCAGGTGAAAAACTAAAGAATATGTTGATCTTTTTCCTTTTCGAACCCGAGCGGGTCGACTTGGCTCTGATGCGTGACTTTCTTGTCTCAGTCATTGTACGCTAGGTCGTAAACCTTCGGGACCAAAATGGTCTGATATCTATGATAATTGGTGCACTTGCACCTGGTAAGAGATAATTAGTGCCATAACCGTAGGTATGTCCATACTATAAGCAAGGCTATAAGTACAGAGAAGCTAAAATATTTTGGACAATTTCTGTTTTAATGCGAGATAATCATATTTCCGACAGGCGTTATTGGTTTCATTATTTATTCATAGGTTCGTGTCTAGCTATGCATATCCTGTCACCACATTTGGGGGCAAAAATCATCAGAGATGGGTGCGTTTTTGGACTGTTCCTTATTGGCCGAGCCAAATTTTCTCTGTAATTATTTTGTTCTCTTCTGTGCACATATACAGTTAAATAGAACTTCGGTCGCACACGGAGTGTTTTTTCCTCTCATAGATGACTTGAAAAAACATGGGCGAAAAATTTAGAAATCTGAATTTTCCTCGGCACCTTTTGTCAGTCATTGTTTTTTACTAGCAATCGGCGAGTAAGCATTTATCTATGGATGGTAGATGTGTATCGGTCTCCTAAAGACGACCACCCAGTGTCCATCTTCCATCCTGCCATAATGACGCTTTCCAGCGTGGTGCGTCGTTAACAGTTTCTGACACAGCCTTGGCGTTCTTTGGCTCTAATATCTCATATTTTCTTTAACACTTGCACTAGAGGGAAGCGCGGAGGCCCCACCTATTTTCTGAGGTGTTCGGGGATTCGTTCGCAGCCGGAAAACGCTACTTACTACTTCCGAGAGATTTCACGACCATGGCCATTAGTGAAAAATTTAATATCGAAAAATATATTTTTACTAATAGGGTCTCAAAAGCTAGCTATTTTGAGATCACCAAAATCGCGCGGTTGCACCAGTCCGTCTGCATTAGGCACCGAGTGGGGACGTCATAAAACCATATAAACGAGAGGATATGTCAAGGTAACGCGTCACAAGAAGTTTAAGTTCAAAGGTTAAAGTTCAAGGGCATATCAGGATTTCCAAAGTCATTCACCCCAGTGCTTCCGGTCAAATGGCGTTATCAATATGACGTATATCATGGCATGACGTCATTGTTCATGTAACTAAACGGCCCAATGGCTGCTATGGTGCTAGTAAGTGTTCATTATAGGGAATACATCTCATTGAAACGTCATGGGTCACTGCCCTTAAACGACTCTTACCTGGAAGTTTTAGGAAACATATTTTGAGGAGCTTCCTGTCTGACTTTGGCCCATTTTTAGTATATTCGTGACATGTTTTTCCGCATGATTAAAGGGAATGTGGCACCTTGGTCGAATCCTGGAATTTAGTGTAATTAGGCGTACTTTTAGCCGAAAATAATGAAACCACTCTTGATTTCTCTGAAAACTGTACAATAAGCTCAATATCTTGATTTTTAAAATACTCCTCTAGGAAAAGAAATAAATATCTGCCTTTGGATGATCTCATGATCTGGTAACCACTACCATACTTGAAAAGCTTCAAGGGCTTCGATTGACTGATGCTCATCGTGACGTCAGCATATGTCGTCACACCAACAGCCATGACAACTGTGGCCTGCTGCTAGGGGTACATGAGGGGTACATCGCAGATAGGTCTTAGCTTTTTTCTACGGAAATATCGAGTTCCAAGACAAATTGTATATTGAGTACCTGGTTTTCCGACTTGCTTTACAACTTGGCTATCTCAGTTAAAATCACGTTATGGAGAAGCCACCTCTCTTTAAGGCATTTCTCAATAGATCCCAGCACAGCCAGAATTTGACCTTTATTACCTCGTTTGGCCTTGAAGATATCGACCAAAGATCATGCAAGTTGGCAATAATATAGATCACTATAGCCCCATGGACCTCTGAACCGGCGTTTTGCTGAGCCTCTTGGTTTTTTTAATCACAGGGGGCTACCAGGCCCGTCCAGTGCGCGTTAGTGCCAGGCCTCAGTCCATTGCGGGTGGTAGGGTTGAAACTAAGCGTTTTAGGAGGCTTGAGATCTAATTGGAGAGATGATCCCAGTCGGTCGCAATCCACCTTCACCGTCTCTTGGCTTGAGGCCAAGCCCGACAGTGGACAAAGCCGCTAAATAATTGAGACTGTCGGGCTACCTGAGTCAACAATAGTGAAATCTCTGACATGCGATCTTCTAGCATTTCTTGTTATGTTTGCTGTTTTAATAGTTAAAAACAAGCATGTCAAGGTCAGGTTGAGGTTCAAAGGGATTATGATCATAAGTGCAAGCACATAGGCTGATCCGTGGGATCTATTCTGACCATAGTCTCCACCATCAAAACGTCCATGCTTTGACCGTGTTTGCCAACGTTTATCGATTTTATGTAAACAAACTATTTCTTAAGACTCTATCCTATTTGGCCCCGCAAACTTTTGGTTTAGCTCTCTTCTACACCAGCGACTGCATGCTGGCCTTTTCCAGGTAATAACGCCCGGCGCGATGTCATAAACGCGTTCAGACGTCAACATTGGACATATATGGAAGCATAAATCAACAGCTTGAGTACATACTGCATCGAATTATGACCAGGTAAACAGAAAATGGATGTGCCCAGCCCACGTAAGCCAACACACCCTGTAATTAGTCGAGTGGTACTGCTGGAAAATGGTACAACATTTTTAACAGGGGTCATGATGATATGAACAGTCAAGCATTTGACCAGAATCAAAATATTTTTACGTTTTGTTGTTCGTGCAAAAATTTTCCCAAAGAGACAGAAGAATGAACCCAAAATAGGTTCAGTTTCTGCATTTCTACTATAAAATCAACTGCACATTGGCATCGTATTGAAAAACAAAGAAATCACCAAGGCACATCACATCAGGCAATACTGCAAGCGGAAATAATCCATGAATGCAAACCTGGAACCACCAAAGACGCTCCAACCGAGAGCATTGAAGAGGCTACCTTATTAAACTGCCTGTAACTTGGCACTCAAAATTAGGAGTAGATGGTAACCCATAGTGTGTTACCAATGCTCAAATTACATGCACACGACACTATCCCTGGCTGTTTCAGAAACGCACAGGTACGGAGGCTACCGGCTGCAGGTGAGTATTCGTCCTTCACAACCTCAAACCGGCAAGAAGCGCGCGACTGGTCAGGGTGGCGTCGTTGAGGAGCGAACTTGACAGCTGCGCGTCTGGTGCCGGACCGTGACAACGATTCGTACCCCCTGTCCGTCGCCGATATCGGACATTTGCCGGGGTCCGAGGTGCCAGTGTTTGATATGGAAGTGTGCATGTTTTGGGATATATAGAATGAGAAGTTTGTTGTAAACTGATGCTATTTTTAGCGTTAATATTGCGTCCATATGAGTTTGATCTGGAAGCGTGCATGTTCTGAAGATATATAGAGGAATATGGGATGTGTGTTGTAAACTGATGTTTTTTTTAACGTTAGAATTGCGTCCACATGATGGATCATTTTAGATACTGGTCCACTGTTCTGATCCGTAGCACTTTGCTGTCGGCTATTCAAATGAACCAAATTTTATGTTTTCCAGCACTATTATAGTTCCCATCACCAAACCAAAACATCGTCGCCATCGTAGAAGACATCAGTAGCTGGAATGTTTCAAAACAATTCTGATGATTTATTGTTTGATGCGTTTTTGTTACGATGTGTACTACTGAATGACAACACAAATGGTCTGAGAGAAGTGGGCTTAGAATCAATAACCGCACAACTAGCTGGAAGCTTATCAATTTAAAGCCTTAATCTCTTATCAAGTATTGAGGGGTCTCCATGGTGGGGTGCAGCAACGAAATGCTTCGCGATTCGATGAGTTGTTTGACGACACTAAATTATTGGTAATCACAGCCCACTAAACACTACTTGACTTCGTATGTACTTCAAAACATTACTTCGTATGGTTCAAATTCCAATTTCATGTAAAAAAATATATATATTGCCGCTCGTTTTGCTTCCAGAGCTATGCAAAATGTGGTAAAAAACTTGGCGATTTTTCACGAGAGTTTATCGATTACTCTCTACGACCAATAACTGCGTTGCCTACTTGTGAGTGTGCCTCTATTGATCGTGCCTGATCGAGCCTGTTTATTGCTATCCTTTTTTCTTAATCTGAAGGCTCACGAGCAAAAAGAGCGCAGATTCGAGTAAAATTGGTTCATCGGTGACAGTGTTGGCACTTAAATGTGCGTCAGCCTTGTCTTGCTTTTCACTCTCATGGACACAGTACGAAGCTAATTAAAATTGTAGGTACATTATCTTTACAAATTGCACGAAGGAAAAAAACATGACCATCAGAAAAACTTGATCATGTACAGTAAAAATCGCTCAAGTTTCTGGAAACAGGTTTTATATTTGTCTACCAAAACTAATAGGGAGGCCAGATATTTCTTTAAATCTGAAGTATTCAGAGGTAACAGAAATAAGGCTTGTGGATGTTCTTCTGAGGGCATTTCTTACCACTTTGCGTTTTTATAATTCGGTGTTGTCCAAAGAAACATTGTCATCACAATAACTTTTTTCTTAGGCCCTGAGTATAAAGTTCTGTAAATAAATGGAGGAAGAGAACAGTTTTATTATCCAATTCAGATACAGCATTAATATGACTAGAAAGTGGAACTCCATAACCCATTTCAAATGACGACAAATACCTTTCCTTTATCCGACCATCTGCCACTAGCAAAACCCTGTGAGGAGTCTGGGAAACGCACCTACTTAGGTTGCTTTGACTTTGTCACCTTCTTCAGGAGAGTACAGGCTCGAACACACCCTTTGCAGGTGTGATCTACAACCCCTACGGGTGTAAGGTTTCCACCCCTTGCATCTCCATGGTTGCACGGTTTCCACCATTGAAGCCCCACGGATGCACGGTTTCCACCATTACAGGCCCCTCGGTTTGTTTTCTGCCCTTTCTGGACGTCATCTAGCTCTTGATGATGATGCATCGTAAGGCTGGAGAAAAAAACCTGGATCTATAATACCTTGCCATCGGCACGTTATGGCCAAGATGGTTGGAGCACCCTAAGCCTAAACAACTTATATTTTTTCTTCATAAATATCAAGGAAATAATTATGGCTAGACTAGCCAAAAAAAATACTAAGCAGCTTCAATGTTTGGCTATTGGTAAAAATAAGAACTTTAAATATGGATGGGTAAGTCTTAAGTGATAATTTGATCAATGCTGCTATATCAGTACGCACAAACCTAACTCTAAGAAAACAGTAAAATTGTCCTAACTCTACATTGCGAGGGGATGTTCGGAAGAGTACAGACCCAGTTCTTCGTGCGCGTTGGAAACTCACACAGTGACGGATCTAGGATTTTGGTAAAGCTGGTAGGCAGGGGGGGCAAACCTCAGGGGCATATGCATATACTTACCACCTGGGGGCATATGCGCAGGAGCCGTTGGAGTAGCAGGGACGGCTGCCCTCTGACTTTCTGGCTGTGGAGGTGGTGCCCCATCCCAAATTCGAGGATGCCGGAACTGTTTTCGGTGTCAAATTAATCGGTAGCTAATATTTCGAGAAGATGAACTGAGAATCCCTCTTCATTTTGGGTTGATTAATCAATTTTGTTTTGCTAAATGGCCCTATTAGCTGGAGCGCCCTTAAACCCCAACACACGCTATTAATTTTTTTACCATGAGTTCTAGCACGGTAGCGCTTGTCAACTTAATTTATTCCATTTCTGGAGGGAACAGAGCATTGACGAATTTATGATCTCGTGGAGAGGGCGAGCCCTTAAGGTGACATCGATATACCACTTGGGTCAGGGCCACAGGAAGCACTTGCCCCTTGGTTCTGAAGTCACCTTGACCATTGAAAGTGTGTCTCCATCGTGAATGTGCCCTTGGGTTAGTGAATCCTTGGGCCCCAAGGATTTACGTTCGTTGAGTATGTGCACCCCGAAAGCACTCCTTAATCGAGTATTTCTGTGCCTCCGAGGTTTGTATGCCCCTAAGCAGAATGCGCCCTCGACTGCTGACCCCTTTACCTCCAAAGTCTACGTGATTCACGGCCGAAGGTGCCTTCCGGCTGCTCCGTCGTAGAAGCCACAGCGGAAGCAACGGAGGGTTTCAGTGTGGCAGGCAAAACTTTCAAACTTTTTCAACATCTAAATAAGCACCATGAACTCTGCACGTTCTGTTCCTGCCTTATACCTGGCGCATATCTTCGCCATGGCGGAAGATGGCAGATTGAGTTTGTCAGATGGAGTTGTAGCTGGTATAATGGCACCAAGATCGCTGGTATAGTTTCAGCTGCCGGACTGAGACCCACTGTTGCTTTCATTGTGGACTGTGCATGTGCCCCTACGTCGGAAGTGCCCCTTGGTGGATGAACCTGACTGCACTCAATCAGCTGTGACTATCAGAGATCGGTCTCCCTCGCCATCGTCTGTGATGACTGAACACCTGATCTGCATTTTCTTTCATTGGATGTTGTGGGTGACGTGAGCCTGTCTGCCTTGTATTAGTTCATATTTCTATAGTGCTCCTCAGATGGAAAATCTAAATAAAATAGGTAGCTTTGGTTCCCTCTGAGCCTATCATATACCCCTTGAAGAGTCTGAAGCAAGTGGCTGTCAGTAAGGACCTTTGCAAGAACTCGGATTTCCTGGAGGCGACAGGGATTCGCTCTTTGGCATTCGTCATTCTCTTATAGCCATCTGACCGTCAGTGTCATTTTCAACTCTATTGCCGATGTCTTAGCGCACTCAAAGTAGGAAGGGCTTCGAGTTCAGCTAACGTACCTATCTGATATTCATGAATAAAGGAACTACATTCACAGATCCGTTGATAGAATTGCGTGCCAGATATTTTATTTTCGTAGAAGCCTAGCTGGGACATTAGATCACCTAACACAAAGAATAGTTGTTCTTACAGGTCCATTATACATGCCGAACGTGACCAGAAAATTGATATAAACTCAAATTGTTGTTGAAGCTGTTGAAGCTATATGAATTAAAGTTGAATTTTGTTGGGGTCACCATGAGTTGACCCCGTTTTCTCCCAGAGCCTCCGTCGGAGGTGGCGCTGGCGTTCCTCACGCCGCGTCTCCGACTGCGCTACTGACCTATCGGTTCTATGGGTGCCTTTCAGAAATCCGATGAGGCATATCATTCACGCTCATTTTGGAGTTTCATCCTGATAGGGGTAAATTTCCACAAGAAGTACCGGATTTTGGATTTTGTCTGAGGGGCGCTGTTGTCTGGGGAGGGAGGAAAATAGTCGAACAGGGCCTGCGGCCAATAACCTGCGGCCTGCAACCAAATAGTTGAACGTGAATTTCAGCCGAATGGATAATAGAGGGAAGGGCCCATGACAGTAAAAAACGTCCATTATTTGACGGGCTTAGAAAATCCAGGAAAATTTTTCTTCTATTACCTGTTAACTCCTTCTACCATCATCAACAGCTTAACACGCGCCCCACTGCGGGGCGAAATTCGCTCCACCCCTCCTGGTTTTCCCCGGATAACGCAAAAACGGAGAGACGCAGAACAACGAAACTTTCAGTACCTTCTTCTACATCAATTCTACGCATCTCACCAAATTTTTTAGGTCAGGTCATGTCAGGTCAAGGAGCTATCCAAGGTCAAGCCACCCGACCTCAAAACCTAAAATTACGAGTTTGAAGCGGCACCTAAGGAGCATTAGCCCACCGATCAGTTTGAAACTTTCACAATATGATGAAGCAATTGGGGTCTACAAATTTGCTGTCTCGGAATTTGTATATTTTTGACCTAAGGTGGCGCCAATTATTTGGTCACCCCATTATAAGTCTATGGAGAAAAATAGAAAGGGCTCGTTTTCGGTAAATACGCGATAGATAAAGCTGAAAATGCTTAAACGGTGTATTCTTACCACGATCTTGGCTATAAAGTTGAGTTTTTGACCATCTGACCTCTCAAACGTCATATCAGGTCACAGGAGCATACAGTGATTGTTTTGCCAATAACTTCTCACTGAATTAAGATAAAGCTCCCATTTTGCTTGCATTGTGTTTGTATTGTCACGGGGAGTCGAATGATATGCAACATGACCATACCAGGTCACCCTGTGACCTTGACCTAGCTTGAAGTCAGGTCATTTTCACAGTTTGACCTAACAAGGTCATATTATACATCATTAGATTCGCCATAATGAGAGGAATCCATATGATACATAAATATTTGTTCTGGCTCCGCTGAGTAAAAATCTAGAGGGGGAGCGAGGTGCAAAAGTATGCTGGCTGTCACAACTCAATGCGACATATGCCTCCTCTGTCACACAGAGCTGGAAATAATAATTGCATACTCGAATACTATTTCCAATATGCTGAATGTCCTCTACCTGTCCCTTACTTTTTGCAGCAGACAAGGTTCTAGCACCAAACCATTACAGCATGAAAGTAGTAAACTGAGTTTTCATTTATAGATCATGTTTTGTTTTTGGAAGGAAAATTCCCAATTATGGGTCATTTTTTCCAGTATTGGGGTCATAACTATTATTGGCAACTCTGACTGCAGTTTCCCAATGACATGCATTCCTTTTGAAGAAGTTTCCATTTTTGGAAGGAGTGTTTCCAATTATGGTACTTTTCCACATGATTACATGTAGCAATTATCATGAAATTAGTCATTATTGGGAACATACCTATTAATGGGAGTGTACATGTACACACAATTGGGAACCCTAACCACAGCTTCCCCACTAAACTTCTATCTCACATATCAACAAAAGGGAAAAATGTCAATGTCAACATAGTATTTGAAACTACCTAAAATGTGTTGGTAAGTGGACCTTAGGTAGCATTTTATAAACACATCAAATGCTTAAAATTTGCATCCCACTCACGATCATCACCTGCCTGGTCATTCCTTTTGCAGTAAAAACTCTGAGGCAATTAGCCTGCATAGATGTAAAATTATGTCTCTTGCCCTAATAGGTACAGAGGTATTGGAATTCACATACCAAAGAAAGATCCAATGTAGTCAAAATACTGCTTTAACTCCATGCAGTTCAGGTCCTGTGGTTGCTTACCACCACTGGTAGTAAGCAACACACCCTAACCAGCGTTTTTCAAAGTCTATTTCTTTCTGAGATTTGCTGTGATTTTCTGAGATAAGAAGGGGTCTACTCGGCCCCCTCCAGTGCACGTTAGTTCCAGGCCCTCTCCAGTGTGGGTGTTAACACTTTGTGGAGAACTGCATTAGCACACATTTGCTATCTGTACAATATTGATATGATAATTTGATCATGAAAACTCACCTGAATCACTGTTGTTGCCAGCCTGTTGCTGGCGCCAACTCTCCCAACTTCCTCCAGCTCCAAATCTATCTAACCAATCTAGGGCACAAATAAACTAAGGCACAAGCAGGCTAAGGAATGAAAACCAAGCTTGATATGGGAAAGTGCATCAGTCTTACAATAGCCTACATTCATCTTAGATTAGCACGGGCAGCAATATTTATTCTAGTAGTTTTAGCCTGCACTTATCTTAAATGTACCTAATGAATATGCCCTCAAAATAAGTGTCTAACTTGTCTTGTCGCTGTTGCGCAGTTTAGTAGAATTGCTGCCCAGCTATGTTTATTTTTCACCACTTAGTACTTTTATTAGTAGCTTTTAGGCGTACTTAATACTAAATTCGAAGAAATAGGGGCCAATAAATCGAAGACACTCAAACTGTAAATATGATTTAACCTGAAAAATGGACGAAAGTACTTAATAAAGTATCTGCGTTATCGTTAATGCCTTAAATATGCCTACAATGGTGTATTTCTCGAAAAATTGACTGTCACATTTCCGCATCTAGGCGACAACTTTCTGCAAACTACTAACAATCAGCCCCGTTGGGCTGCATGTTAAAATCTGGCAACTGTGACAGCGTTTGCGGTTTTCTGCGCGGGGTCCTCTTTTAGTAGAAACTAACACGTACCAATATTGTATTACTAATGGTACGCTGTGCATTGAAGAACAGAGCTGCTAGTTAAAATATTCCCTTCACGCTTCGTTCTCTATTTCGAAAATATGGGTTTGATCTTGAGCCATAGTCGATCGCTATTTTGTCACATTATGACCTCATTTTTGTAAATGTGTCACAACTCGTAGCCGTTGTTTCTACCTCTGGGGAAATGTACACTGCCCTGTTGTAAACCTATGGGGCATTATTTGACCAATACTGACCTCAATATTGACCTGACATAAAAATACTTGTTATAATTTATATTTGTCTCGTCAAGAGCTTTCAAACGCAGTCCATTCTTTTTAGCTTTTCTGGGAAATGAGATACGGAGGGTGGGGGGGGGCGAAATTCGCCCTCCCCCAGCGGGGCGCGTCATGCCAGGGACCCCAGCGGGGCGCGTGTTAAAGTACCTCTGCCGAACAGTTCCAGCATTCTACCGAAATTTGTATGTACATACAATTACAGCACCTTAGACAAAGGCGTCGCTACCTTCGCTGCTACAATCAGCCTAGTCTTAGTTTTACCCCAATGTCGCTGTCATTTGGTTAAAAGTGGTATGAGGTATGGAGGTGGTTGGTGAAAACTTTTCTCGTTGTTTAGTATCCTCGACAGGAAACTAGTCATTGCAAAACCCCACAATATTCGGATTCTGGCTCCTTGTTAACTTCCGACCCTATCCATTATACAGGTTTTTCTTTACCATACCTTTTAGATGAACAAATGTCACAATCAGCCCTGGCCCCCGCCAGGGGGACGATCCCTGCCGCCGCCCTCCACTTCCCGAGCCCTAAGGTAGTTTCTGCGTCTCTGCTTAGGGACACCTTTTGTGCACTCTGTTGGGCGTCCTGCTGAAACAATTTTTGGTCGTTTTTTAGAGTATGGGTGTTTTTAACTCTTGTGGGAAAGTAGCGCAGACAGTTGCGTCGAATGGGCGCCGCTGTGTGTGTGGGGGGTGGGGGAATCGAACATGTCTGCGGCTACTACTGAACGAATAGAAAATTAAAAGCTGGAGAATGGAGCCTCTTCTAAGGTCACCGTGCACAGTCCTTCCACAGCCATTATCGGCTCAATTGGTGCAGACGCGATATTGATCATTGATGAAGGCACGCTCTATTTATTTGGAACTGTCTGGCTCGTCTCTCCGCTCTTTGAAAACTTTTCTCGCCCCATCCCCTCTGAGCTTTACGACTGAAAATACCTGGGGCATACCTCTTCGAAACAAGTCAGCCACAAGTTTTGGTTTCTTCGAGGACACTTTTAGAACTAGGCAAAATGATTATTCGAGGCTTGCCTTAGCTGATTTGGTGAATTTGTTTATGCATCTTTCTGTTAACGAAAGTCCGTCCAGCTCTACAACACCTACATACGGTAACCATGACATAGGCGGATCCAGGATTGCTGATCGGAGGGGGCACCTTCCCGGGGAGGCGCCATCCGGACCAGGGGGCGCCACTTATGACCGGCAAAACCTATCAGGTGGGCGCCAAATCCTATCGGTGGGTGCCGACTTTCGTATCCTGGGGGGGGTGGGAAGCGACATTTCAGGGGGCGCCATCGACCTTTAAGGGGGGTGCCGAGGGTCGATCGGGAGGGGGCACGTGCCCCCCCTTGCCCCCTGGTTCCGCCTATGAACCATGACAACATTTTAGCGCCATGAAAATCCACAACGCTCCTGGAATTCAGCTTGCCGTGATAAGGATCGTACATTCCGTCGTTTCCTTTATAACCCTAAAAGACATCGGGAACCGTCCATGAATTATGCATTTCAAAGGCAGGTGGAGGAGTCACAGCGTTATCAGACGTACATGCCTCACGGGCGTCGTTAAGTGTTTCCTGGGGATGAGAGTGGAATCAAAGAATATGCCTTGCCTAGTCGATAGAAGGCCGCTTGTTCTTGGCATTGACCCGATCCAGAGTCACAAAGTAATTAATCCAATCACCTCACCCCTGTAAAAGTCACAAAACGATAGAGGGAGTCTTGCTATCCCCTTGCTCTCGACCCCCTTGCTATCTCCCAAAGTTCTGGACCGATTTCGATGAACAGAAACCATTTGATTTTTCTTCTTTTTTCTTCTTAATTTCATGCAAAGTGAACTATTAGTGGACGGAGGCCACTAGGGATACAAGTATGTGTTTCATAATATTTTCAACTACCTACCGCGTCTCCACTTTCCGACTGATTTTTACCAAGCTTCATATATATATATATATATATATATATATATATATATATATATGCTGAGAAAAGTATGCTGAAATGTAAATCTTTCCGTTTTTGTCCGATTCAAAATTCAACGGCGGATCCAAGAGAAATAAATTTGAACAATTTGTATAGATAAAAAATTTTACCTAGTTATTTTCTTTCGTAATCTTAAGTGGTGAATGAGGTAAAAAAATCCGTGTTTATGAGATTCACCGCAAGGACAGATTCAGATAGCTTCAAAATGGGGAATGTAGCAGCTCAGCTGATTGTTTGCGAGGGGGAAGTTACCCCCAAATACTATTCTGGAACCATCCTTGAAAATAAATCAGAAACTGACACTTCAAAACATTTAAATACAAAAATGTAAATAATTACACAGACGTCAAACCCAATGGATTTAGTAACCAAAGTTATTGCTCCCGCTCGCAGCTGGTCAACATACCTTCAAAAAAATGTTCTGGAGCCGCCATTGGACCGGTAACAATCTTCGTTGCAGCACCAACCTATGCACAATCAACCATTAGGAAAAGTCCAGAAACGTCAAAGTCCTTTCTTTTCAATCCTACCCACAGCACGATGAAAACCACCAGCGTGGGGGGAGGGCTCGGGGGGGTGGATATGCTCCCGTACACTAATAAGGTTCATAGCGATGACTGATCTTGAATAAATCAATAAAGGAAGCGCCTTCTCAAGAGAGTGGATCATTTTCCTCCCACGAGGTGAGCTAAGTTGAATTATGGGCGCTATGTAACCTTAGCAGGCTGGTGCGGTCCACAGCCCCATAACTAAGTCAGAGGTCAGACCAATATTTATTTTCCCCAACGGAGGCCAGTTTTTACCCCGAGTTATTAGAGTTTTCCGTGACGAAAAAAAAACATTTGGAGTCTAATAAAACAGAAAGTCTTATACCCACGGCACAGAACGAGTAGGTTTGTTACCATATTGTGATGACATATTATATTTGAGCGATTATTTGCACCTCGCTGGGCATCAGTCCCAGTTTAAAAACGTTTAACATTTTTCCCCGAAGTCTTCCCCAACTAAGTTGACAAGATCGGGATTTTTCCTAACTCTGAACTAAGTTTAAATATACGCAGCGTTCGCTGGCGGAGGTAAGTCAGGAATATAGCTCCGAGTGTTATCACGTGGAAGACGTAGCTTCCTGTTCCTAGAATATTACTAATGCATCCTTAATGGCATCATGCTCGTGACGTTTTTTTTGTAACAATGATTAGGAAAGGAAGTGTCATATGCAGGAAAAACACTGTGCATGTGTTCATCAGCATATGAGGCTTATGGAGTGCAATTGTGTGTGTGAGATCTTCTTTACGCTGGAATCATTATCACAACACCCCTTATGTCTCCTTGTATTTGAAGGAATCTCAGAGGCCTCGTAAGATTAGAAAGACTTGTTTTGTGATGTACAAATTACGATTGCTGGTGTCTGTACGTGATGCAAGTGTAAAATGTTTTGGAGTTATCCTGGTGGGTATTTATATTTGCAACGGTATCTAGACATTTTCTATCGTGTGCAACATGTTACGTAATGCGTACACGAGGTGGCCTCCAAATATGTGCTTTTGTTGTTCTGGTTTCCTCAGGGAGAATGCAAACATGTTTTGTCTCAAGGTTGGCTTGCTGTTTTTGCTGTTTGGACTTCCGTTTACAGAAAATTCATAGCAACCAGTGGACATAGGCTTCCCATATAAGAAAAGCGTTGTGTCTTTCTTAGTCTTTTTATTTCACGGTCACTAAAAGAAAAAATAGAAATATTTCGAGCCTTGATAGGTTTTGGAGCGGTGCGGCGAGCAGCATGTTTATAACTTGATAAGGCGTAGACTGGCTTGTGTCCTCGAATCCTGATGTAAAAAATGGGTGTTTTACATCAGGATTCGACGAGACAGGCCAGTATACACCTTACAAAAATATTTCAAGGTCACTTCCTCATCAATTTTCGTATCATGTTGTCCCTCTCACATCTTGTGCTGTAATCGTCCTCTGCATTCGAATTTCAAAGTACATACATAGACGTTAACTAGACTGCTCTGTCCGAATTACACCGCACCGTGTAGTGTAATTAGAATAATGGGCGTGGATATCATACGGATGATGATTTACAAATGTAGACAGCAACATATTCTCTAGACTAGTCTCCGTGTTGCACTTCATTTTCAGACTTCATTCTCGTAAACAATGTAACTTGCCGTCTCAATCACGATGTTGTTACTGACATGTGACGTTGTGGGTCCAACTGAAATAAAATGTGTTGTAAAGCTTGGTTAGTCTTATGAAGAGTTCTTCTCTGTTGGACGTGATGCGGATCCAGTAAACATTTACTACTAAATGCCCACTGACAGCAGTGCTGTAACAAGATAGCTGCTATACCGACTGATGGCTGCTATATACCGACTGGCACCTGCTATACCGACATGTATACGCACAGGGCAGCCCCTCTCACTCATAGACAGTATCCATAATTTTGTCATGACAGAAGCAATAATCAGCGCTGCGACAATGTTTTACCTGGGTTTGGGACTTTGACGACTGTCGTTGAATGGTTTCCATGCGCAAATTTTGTGCATTTCTAGTGGTTTGGATATCTGAAAATTCTCAAGAAATATAAGTAATTAGACCCTCCTTTTGCCAGGGGTCGATTCTACCCTTCTCCTTAATTTTTCGCGATGGGAGAAAAACGGCTCGGTTTAGCGCAATGCCGCGTGGCAAGTACGAACCAGAATAAATTTGATAAATCTTGACAAAATTTCAATCCAAGGTCAGGTCAGTTCACCGAGTTATGATGTCATTTCTAAACCGATGTAAGGCAATGTTGGTTCTCAAAACAAGGTTGACAAAAGCCGGGAGTAACTCGGGTTCTAGAGGAGTTAGATCGAGTTTCTATACACAATTTGAAAGCTCTAGTAAAGGAAAATCTAGAGAGGACATCCATTTTGAAGTCAGGTCCATAACGAAGGCACCAGAGCACCTCTTGGCACCCATTTGGTGCGCTACTTTATGCAGAGGCTATCGAGGGTTTATAACGGTTCTTACAGTGAGTGTAGCTTTATGAAGTATTTACACAGTCGCAAATCTGACCATGCGATAAGCTGAATAAAGTTTATAGTAAGGGAAACAATTCATATGATTGATAATTTGATTTGATAATCATATTTTCCCAGTTGTTAGCCGGCAAACAATGGGAGTGAAAAATGCCTCCTCACCTCGTATTTATTAGCATGGGGAACACATTTTGGGGGAGCGCCGGGCATTAAAACATAATCAGAAGATAACCACTGTTAACCCTCGCCCCACCGGGGGCATAGATGGCCCCCCTAAGGTTTTTCCGGGATAGCAGAAAAACGACGAGGCGCAGCACCGCGGTTGAGGGCTCTACCTATTACTGCATCATCTTCCCATCATTCCTGAAATTTTTTACCCCGGGTCACCCAAGGTCAGGTCACCAGACGAGGTCAACCAAGGTCACCTCACTTCAACTTTAGAGTTCTGTAAGAGCTACATTTTAAAGTCGATTGATTTGAAACTTCCTACACTTCATAACCCCTCCAGGGTCTACAAGGTGTTTATCCGGGATTTCTCGATTTCGTGCCCTGAGGTCAGGTCACGAGGCGACCTCTCCCATTGGAAAAGCATAAAGAAAAGCTGTTTCATGATATAAAAGCCACAAAAATGATTTAAAATACTCAGACTGCTCAGAATAACATTTTTGGACACCCTTTCACGGATCCCAGGGGTCATATTTGCCCTTTGACTTTTCCAAGGTCATCCAAGGTCGCCAGAGGTCAAAAACAGTATTTTGACAATAACTTTTGACCTAATTAAGCTAGAGCGATGAAACAAACCCCATCTTGTTTGTCTTGTCACTGGCTTTCATTTGATATACGGCAAGGCCACTTTTTGACCTTTCGTGACCTCAGGTCATATTAGGTCACGAGGTGACCTCTAGAGGTCAAACCACTGGCGGGAGGTCTTTACGTTCCACATAGCGGAAAAAAGTACTGGCAATTTTCTATCAAATGTACTTTACCAGGCCTCAATAGCTCTAATGACATAAGAGTTATGCTCAGTTTGCTTAATCATTGCATATTTGAGTGAAAATAGCCGATCTTGACCTAATTTGACCTCTGGAGGTCAAACCATTGACCTAAGCACTAAAACATGTGAAGTAATTTCTTACTGAATTCACGCGAGCTTTCTATTGCACTTTGCAGATTTGCGCTAACGCCCATATTTCCGGAGTTAGAGGGGGGCATCGATGGCCCCCGGTGGGGCAAAGGTGGCGCCGGACCCCCGGTGGGGCGCGGGTTAAACCTTAACAGCCGGCAAACGCAAAAAAATGTGCGACAAGCGACTTTCTTCAAAATTGGTAAGTATTAGGCTGCGGTCGTTTTGGCAAAAATATCTCTCAAGTGATGGTCCTTGCCGACACCATTGTGGCCTCACCTGATGGGTTTTATCTGTGTGAAAGTAAACCGCAGTAAAAATATCCATTTTTTATCCACGGCCTGATCTCGCTGTTCCCTAATAGCTATTGAACAACATGCTTTCAATGTCTCAATTTACCCTCCACCTTCGCAACTTTATTGCCTTCTTCAATTAGAGGCCGTCCATCAAGAAGTTACGCATATTTTGTGTTTTTTCCCGCCTCCCCCATTTAAATGTGTCATTTGATTGGGGAAATGAAATAATACGCGTTGATTGGTGGATGCCGCGCGACGTGATTGCCAGAACCGCCCGCAGACTATGGGTAGAACATGCGCTCACTAAAAATATCATAACTTTTTCGGCCGTCGGTTGCCGACCCTACGGATTCCGACAATGTAAAGAAGACACTTCCCAGGATACATGGTATGATTTTCTAACTGATCCTGACTTTGCCTTTTTTGCCAGCCTAAGGAAATATGATTATGTTATAAATTTTAGTTCCGAAACATAAGTTCATTAAAACAAACTCACTGCATTTTTCGGAGCAGCTAGAACCGTATTTGTGTAACCAGAAGGTCACAAACATCCCAAGCTTTACGTTAGTATACGTTTTTTAGGGATGGCGAGGTGTGAGCACCTGTTATTAACGTTTCAGATTACGCTACTATTTCTGGCCAGATACCCGTATTTAGCGAGGCAGAATAAGTTTCAAGTTTCAGCTCCTGTGAAACCAATGTGGTACGCTAGAGGAAGAAAATAATTATGGTTACCCGGGTTCCAAACAATTCTCAAACGCATCACATACATTTGATATCAATTCTAAAAAGTCATTTTTGGCATTTTCGTCACGATTTTTTAGGCCCGCTGCATCAGTGTGCGTAGGCTCCTCGGACCCTCAGCAATTCACCCCTAAGGTGATTTTACGTCGCATTCACCCGTTCACTCGCTAGAGGTGAAAAAGTGAAATTCACCCGAAACGGCGTCTCCTCTCATTTCGCTCAAACTCCCACCATAGGCTTATCAGGCCCTCAGGAACTCACCTGTAAAGTGATTATGCGTCACATTCACCCGTTCACCCGCTAGAGGTGAAAAAGTTAAATTCACCCGAAACGTTGTCTCCTGCAATTTTGCTCAAATTCACGCCATAAGCTCCTCGTGTCCTCAATAACTCACCCCTTAAGTCATTATACGTCACATTCACCTGTTCACCCGCTAGAGGTGAAAAGGTGAAATTCGGCCGAAACGGCGTCCCCTCCGATTTTGCTCAAACTCACACCATAGGTAGGGGTCGAAAAACTTACCATTTTGGCATTCTAAATGGTGACTGCCCAAGGTGGACAAGGTGACAAAAATTAGCTGATATGTTTCCTCCAGACGAATAACGGAACAAATAGCAAAAAATTGCACATGTAATTTAAACTCGCAATGTTTTTCAACAACTAAGATGGTGCAGAAGTATCCCTTGGTATCCTACTAACTCAAAACGTGCCACATTTTGCAGCCTGGGCTGGTGACACATTTATGGTTTGGCATTTTCAATGGTGACAACCTGAACACTTTTTTGGCCCCTGACCATAGGCTCGTCAGGCCCTCAGCAACACACCCCTAGAGTATAATCACTTTAGGGGTGAGTTGCTGAGGGTATGGGGAAACCCCTTGGTGTGAATTTGAGCGAAATCGCAGGAGAAGCCATTTCGGGCGAATCCGTCACTGAATCCGTCGCTGAAGACGCCGTTTCGGGTGAATTTCACTTTTTCACCTCTAGCAGGTGAACGGGTGAATGTGACACATAATTACTTTAACCTGCGCCCCGTTGGGGTCCCTTGCATGACGCGCTCCGCTGGGGGGCGTTTTCAGCCCCCTCCGTATCTCGTTCCCCACGAAAGCTAAAGGAAAATTACGGGCGGCGTTCGAAAGCTCTTGACAAGACGAAGAGAATTTATAAGAATAATTTTTATGCCAGGTCAATATTGAGGTCAGCATAGGTCAAAGAATGCTCCATAGGCTTACAACAGAGCAGTGTACGTTTCCCTCTCTAGATCTGCCCGCAGGGGAGCTAGAGCAAATTTTGATGCATCATTGGATTCCTCTCATCGCGGCGAATCGAATGATGTATAATATGACCTTGCTAGGTCAAATAGTCAAAATGACCTGACCTCGACCTAGGTCAGGGTCACAGAGTGACCTGGTTTGGTCATGTTGCATATCAATCGACTCCCCGTGACAATATAAACACAATGCAAGCAAAATGGGAGCTTTATATCAATTCAGTAAGAAGTTATTGGCAAAACAGTCACTCTCGGCTCCCGTGACCTGATATGACCTTTGAGAGGTCAGATGCTCAAAACCTCAACTTTATCGTCAAGATCGTGGTAAGAATAGACAGTATGAGGATTTTCAGCTATATCTATCTAGTATTTCCTGAAAACGAGTCCATTCTATTTTTCACCATAGACTTATAATGGGGTGACCAAAAAATTGACCCCACCTTAGGTCACCAATATCAAAATTCCGAGATAGCAGATTTGTAGACCCTAAGGATCTTATCATATTGTGGAAGTTTCAAACTGATCGGTTTGCTAATGTTCCCTGGGCGCTGCTTCAAACTCGTAATTTTAGGTTTTGAGGCTGGTTCACTTGACCCTGAATAGCTCCTTGACCTGATATGACCTTAACTAAAAAATTTGGTCAAATGTGTAAAATTGATCTGGGATAGAGTACCGTAAGTTTCGTTGTTCTGCGTCTCTTCGTTTGTTAGCTAACTGGAAAAAAACCAGGAGGGGGGTGAATTTCGCCCCCAGCGGGGCGCGTGTTAACACGCGCATTGACGGGGGGCGGTACGCCCCCTCGGGTTTTCGGAGATAGCAGAAAAACGGCGGCGCGTAGCGCCGCCGTACTTGGTATACCTTTTCCTCATCATTTTTACAACTTCTGTGAAAATTTTAAGGTTAGGTCATCTCAGGTCGGTCACCATTACAGGTCAAGTGACCCGACCTCAAAAAGTTTAAGATGGCATAAGTCGGAGCAGGGTGAACTTATCCGATTGAAACTCATATCACATAATAGCCTCACCGAGTTCTCTAAAATATGTTCCGGTATTTTTGATATCGATGACCTAAGGTCAGGTACGAGGCATGACCTCTCCATTGGAAATACATGGGAAAATTGGTTTTTGCAGAATAACTCAGTAACGGATGGCGATAGAGCATTTATTTTAGCTGCATTAGACTCGCCTGGGCTTTGCGGTTCTGATGATATGCATTTTATATAATTTGACCCTGACCTGACCTCAGGTCAGGTCAAACCTTGATTTGACCTAGCAAGGTCAAATTATATATCATTCGATTCGGCTTGCTAAGAGGATTCATACAGTTCAAGTCGTTTTGCTCTATCTTTACTTGTTCAGATTTAATGGCCGAAAAACTGAATTTACATGTTATCCCTATGACGGGCATGTTTTGACCTCTCGTGACCTTAAATGTGACCTGACAAAAAATGGTTCAATTGTTTTCGATGGAGAAGTGGATGGGCAGCCCAACGCCGTTTACCGTTTTTCGCTACCTACCGTGGTTCTCGAGATCTTAGGGGGGGTACCCGCCCCGTCAATGCGAAGGTGGCTCAGACCCCCGTCAATGCGCGTGTTAAGGATGAGTTGCTGGGGGCACGGGGAGCCTATGGTGTGAAAATCAGCGAAATCGGAGGAGACGCTGTTTCGGGTGAATTTCACTTTTCATCTCTAGCGAGTAAACGGGTGAATGTGACGGAAAATCACTTTAGGGTTGAGTTGCTGGGGCCCGACGAGCCTATAGTGTGAATTTGAGCAAAATCGCAGGAGACGCCATTTCGGGCAAATCCGTCGCTGAATCCGAATGTGAATCCGTCGCTAACTTCATGGACGTCGCCATTTACCATTTTCGCTACCTAGCGTGGTTCTCGAGATCTTAGGGGCAGGTGGGTACCAGCCCCCTCCGTCACAGCGAAGGTGGTTTAGACCCCTGTCAATGCGCGTATTAAGAGGATCCTATCTGGTATGAAGTCCCACATTTGGCCACAGAGCATAGTGCGAGCGGGCCGCGTTTCGCGCGACCCGTACCCTCAGAGGGCCCCTCCGAGCCTTCACGCGGGCGATCGCCCTGGCCGCTCTCCCCTTTGCTACGCCCCTGAAAATTAAAATGGGGCCGACGGAGCTGGCGTGGGAGCCCTGATTCGAACTGATGTTTTTTTATAAATTTTGTTCAAGTTGTTCCTGGTAAGGCTGCTGGAGTCGGAGTCTCACTAAAGTCATCAAGGGACTTGTCACGGAGACCCCGACCCCACCACCCGAACGAGCAACTCCCTCAATGGAGGGTTAATTTAGAAGCCAAGTTTAACGTCCCACAAAGCACAGGGACGGCCGCCCCGCTCAGGTCACCCTCTCACCAGTCAGTTGCCAGCCGACCTGTACGTCGGGTAAACTATTGAGCGCCGGAGCGTCTCAGGGGAACCGATCTCAAGCTTGGACATGCACTGCCACTGCATGCTTCTGAGCAGCGGGCCGGAGCCCAACGCTCTACCAACTGAGCTACCGGGGCGGCATGTGAGGCCTCTGAGCTGATCACATTTTATATGGAAAGCCAATGGTGCTGCAAAAATGTTGGACGGTTATATTCCATGTTCGAGGTTTGTATCTGGAGGAGCTGGGAGATATTTATGATATCTGAAGGTATTTAAGAGGTTGGCCAAACTAGAGTATTTAAAGGCCTCGAACTAGAGTAGTTTGAAAAGTAATTTTGGCAATCTTTTTTACAAAAGTGCCGCGCTTATTACAAGATAAATGTTGTGTTTGGTGAAAGGCTGTTGCTCCTTATTATTTTCGAAGTGTTTTATGGTGCCGGTAGATATACAGATATATATATAATATTGACTCCCTTTACTCATGAGTTAACGCTGCTTCTATAATACGGCGAAAATCCTGCAAAATTTATCCGAGAGATCTTCAAACAAGAAGACAATTCAAGTTCTGTTAAAGGGTCCCACCTTTACAATGACAATGGATGGATATTGAAAACATTTTTTTAGTGTGTTGTGACTTGTGAAATCACAATGGTATGTTTAATTTCACTCATAGCTTTCTTTCTATGGCTTCAACAAATTTTAGCTAGAATAATTAAAATATGTCTGGGAGGTTACTATTAAATTTTGTTATTTTTATAGTTTAATAGTCGTTCTCCATTCACCATATTGGTAGCGATTGGTTGCAAAAGCTGTTACTTCCTCTGAACAATCATCCTCAACAATCAACAATCAATCATCCCAAGAACACCAGTACTCACTCTCACCCAGTGCACAGATTTTCTCTGCAGAAACAATGGATGTACTAGAGAAGATGCAGGAAGAAAACACAGAGTAAGCAACATCATGAATCATAGACACATATAAAACAAAACAAAACCATGACTGCCTTCAAACCATCATTGTGGTGCCAGATGTTTGCTTTTGTTTCTTTTCTAGCATTTCTGTTCAGCCTTCGGCATTGCTTGCGTTCAGGATTATGTTTTTTGTTGTTTGCCGAGGTTTATTTCTGGTTGTACTGACATCAGTGTTCTGGCTTCATTCGAACCAAACCAAGAAGAGCGTGCAGGCAGATCTGAGACGATCAGTCGACTGCAGGTTGTGGCTCATGGCCTTTTCTTTTTAGTTGCGTACTTGATTATGTTTCTTGTGTTATTGCGTACTACTCTGTTTGCTTCATTATTTGTGTTCATAGGGGCCTCGCCATATTGTTCGGTCGTACTGACATCAGTGTTGCGGATACTTCCGAACAAAAGTGTGCAGACAGATCCGAGACAATCAGCCGACCGCAGGTCTTGGCGCATGGCCTTTTTCTTCTTCTTAGTTGCGTACCTGATTATGTGTCTTGTGCTATTGCGTACTACTCTGTTGGCTACATTATTTGTGTTCATAGGGCCCTCGCCATGCTGTTACTCATTCAAGGCAGTGTTTCTTATGTTCGGTTCTAAAGGTCCATTAAGTCCTTCAGTTGCACCTTGTTTTTGCTGCGCGCATAGGCGCCTGCCACCACAATCGTGTGTCGATCATATCGCCGCTCACCTCATCTCCATTACAAAACAAGCGTCGTGCAATCTGCTCTTCTGTCAGTGCATTTGCGGTGTTTTTGGTTCTTGTCTACATCGATCTGATGGCAATCATCATGTCAGCTCCTGCTGCGACAAAAATCCACACACATCTTTCACTCATATTCAGCATAACACCCACATCCTCATCCTGTGTGTGTGAAAGTAGACATGGTAGTACTAACACTAATCTGTGCCGTCCCTTTATGTTGCAAGTTGTTTTTTTGCTGTTTTTATTATGTTTTATGTGTCCATTGTATATTTATTTTCAAACAGACTGGTGTATGTTTGGCCCTTCCAGCGGTTACTGACCACTAACATCTCTGATGAAATTATTTCCAGGACTTTCAGTTCATCAAGAGATTCTTCCTCGCATCATTTTTGTTTAGTTGGTATGTTAACCTTGCCGCGGCCGACGGACGCCCGGTGCGGGCGACCGCTCGTAAACATTGGCCGTCTCCCGCACCGTCGAACCCCCTGGGACCGGGGGTGCGGGGCGACCTACGGGATTATGTCCCGGGGCATTGTCGGGCGTCACGTCGAGAGCTTTGTAGGCCTAAGGTCTAGTGTCACTAAAGGTGACAGTTGGGTAGATACCCAGCCTCAAACCGCTGCCACCTTACAGAAGGTTGGGTGGATAGATGACTCTGCAGGCGCAGAAGCTCAACCTCTCAACGTCGTCTTTCATCAGATGACCCCATCTGTCATTTCAGGTTTTGCAGGATTAAAAGGGAATGTCCAGCCTCATCAAAACTATGATGAACAATGAAATTTTCCAATGGAACTGCCGAGGACTGATTGGCAAATGGGCGGAAATAAAACCTATGTTACTAATATTATCACCACTGGTGATCTGTCTACAAGAAACACACTTTCTGGAAAATGACAAATATGATTTCAATTTGAAAAACTACTCACTTTATAATCAGTATGCTGGAACTGGTGTACGACAGGGTGGAGTGTCCATTTATGTTGGCAACGGGTTGCCGCATTTTCCATTGAAATTAAACACTCCTTTACAGGCTGTGGCGTGTGTTGTTAACATAAATGGACAGAGAATGACTATCTGCTCACTGTACCTTCCCCCAGGAATTGGAATAATAGAAAATGATATCAGACAGCTCATTCGACAATTTAATACACCATTTATTATATGCTCAGATGCAAATAGCAAACACCCTCTATGGGGGTCACCAAGAAGTGATACCCGAGGTATGATATGGGAGAAAATTATTCAGGACGAATCTTTACACATTCTTAATACTGGCAGCCCCACAAGAATGGATGAATATTCTGGAAATTTTTCACACATTGATGTGTCGATATGTTCGAGTTCTCTGGCACCATGTTTCGACTGGCGTGTGGACCCTGACTGCTTTAATAGTGACCACTTCCCTATTCACATATCGTTCACGCAAAATGTATGCACTGTCAATATTCAACCAATTAAACAGTTTAACACAAAGAAAGCTGACTGGCCTAAATTCCAAGAAAGGTGTGAAACATATATTACTACAGGAACTAATACAAACAGATGTAAACAACTATCTGAACAAATCATGAAAGCGGCGGAAGAAAGTATCCCAAATAAAAGACATTCAAATAAGTACAACTGTCCCTGGTGGACACCGGATTGCAGAAGGGCAATTGCTCTTAGAAAAAGATCTTTAAATAGATTTAGGAGGTTCAGGAGAAGCAGGAGAAACAGAATAGACCTGGACCTAGATCCAATAAATCAACGTTTACTTATGGAATATAAAAGACTGAAGGCTTTAGCGCGAAGAGTAATAAGATTAGCAAAGAAAAAGAGCTGGGAGGTGCTCCTATTAACATTTACAGTCAGAACCCCTTTAACAAGGCTTTGGAGCATTATCAAGTGCTTCGCAGGGAAAACTCTTTCGACCAACACCGCCAATTGTGATAAAAGAAAATGATGTTATGATTGATGACCCGTTTCAGGTTGGCAACAAGTTCGGTGAATTCTTCTCAGAACTATCTTCAACTCGAAACTTTAATCATACATTCCTGGAACATGTACGAGGCCTGGAAATTCCAGATTACTCCTCAGAAAATAATGAAGTTTACAACTCGATGTTTACAATGCATGAATTACGAATTGCTCTAAAGAAATGTGGATCGACATCTGTTGGACCAGACTGGGTCCATTATGACTTTTTGAAACAACTACCGACTTCTTCTATGAAACATCTTTTGGACTTCTACAATTGCATTTGGACAAATGATCATTACCCTCCTGAGTGGCGCCACTCGTACATAATCCCAATTTGTAAACCGGGGAAATTACCTCATAAAGTTCAATCCTACCGCCCTATACAACTAACTTCGTGTTTAGGCAAAGTTTATGAAAGAATGATAACGAAAAGAGTAATGTGGGTAGCTGAAAAAGACCATCTGCTCAGCAAGGTACAATGCGGCTTCCGAAAGGGCCGGTCGACGGTGGACCACTTGGTGTCATTAGAAGCTGCAGTGAGAAAAGGGTTTTTTGAAAATAAATGTACTGTAGCAGTGTTCCTTGATATTAAATCAGCGTATAATATGGTGCACAAAAATACTTTAGTATCAAAACTCTATAAAATGGGCTTTCGAGGCCATTTTATGAGCTTTGTGGACGGTTACCTGGAAGGAAGAACATTTCAGATAAAACATTATACATTGTCAGACTGTTTTCCACAGGAAAATGGTGTGGTGCAAGGTGGGGTGATATCACCTTTCCTATTCCTGTGTATGATAAACGATATTTTCGAGAATCTTCCTAATGAAGTCGCGAAAGCTATGTATGCAGATGATTGTTCGCTATGGGTTTCGCATGCTGACATAAACCAGGCCCTTGACATCATTCAAAATGCCCTAACACAGATAATGAACTGGTCATGTAAAAATGGTTTCGCGTTTTCAGCGGAGAAGTCGCAGGCGATTGTGTTCCAAAGAAACATGAAGCGCCCTTTCTTTGGCCCACAACAGCAAATAAAAATGGGAGATGATGTAGTGAAATTTGTACCCGAGGTGCGCTTTCTTGGTGTAAATTTGGATGAGAAGCTTACAATGAAAAGTCACATCAAAACTATCAGGGCCAGAGCTGAGAAAAGAATGTCGATATTAAAATGCATCTCAGCCCCCAGCTATGGAGCTGACCGTAAGACTCTGCTTTGTATTTACAAGACACTAATCAAACCGATCTTAGAATATGGCTGTCAAATTTTTGACGGGACGTCCGACAAAATTACCGACTCACTAGAATGTGTTCAAAACTCTTGTCTGCGCATAGCCCTGGGAGCTCTCAGGACAACAAACGTGAAAGCTCTATTAGTGGAAGCGAATGTCCCCTCATTACAGGTCCGACGTATGTACTTAACCATCAGATACTGTTTGAAAGTAGTTTCGGACCCTGAACACCCCTGTCATGAGGAGGTAACAACTCTTGGATCCCTACTTCATCTCGGCGAGAGCCGGTTAAATCGTATATGCGGGATCCCGATCTCATGCCGTTTCAAGAAAATAACAGAATGCATTGAATTTGTGTGCCCTGACAATTTTGAAAGAACGAGAAACATCAGAGCACCGTGGGAACTAACCCCCATAGAGGCCGAAAAGTTAATAAACACTAGGAAACAAAACACTAACCCTGTCGAAGTACACGAAAAATTTATTGATCTGATGTTCAGGTATGTAAACCATAGTTTTCTGTATACAGACGGCTCCAAGAAGGATGGAAAAACTGCTTGCGCCTTCTGTTTCCCATCAGGATCCATTGAAGAAAGATTGTCGGATGGAATCTCTATTTGCACTGCCGAACTGTTCGCTATTTGGAGGTGTCTTCAATTCATAAAATCGAGAAACATAAGAAAAGCAGTCATTTGCATAGACTCTCTCCCAGCAATACAAAAAGTTAGCAACGTCGATGACCAATCTCAGATTTCAGGTAATATCAGAGAAATTCACCATGACCTCGTACAGGAGAACTTCGACATCAAACTAGTATGGATCCCCAGCCATCAAGGAATCCCAGGGAACGATCGCGCGGACCGCATGGCCAAAAAAGCCATCAGTTACGACCACCTAACAGAGGTAAAGGTTCATTTTTCTGAGTGCTTTGGAGATGTCAAGGGTGGTATGTGTCGATATGTTTGTAAGCAGTGGCAACAAATGACTGCACCAACCCATCTCAAGCAGATCAAACCTGAAACGGGCGACTGGAAATCTGCGTATCGAGAAAGCCGTCGTGAGGAGATTGTGTTGGCCCGGTTGAGACTAGGGCATACGAGACTTACTCACAGTTACATCATAAACCGAGACCTCCCACCGACCTGTGACGTATGTTATGTTCCTCTAAGTGTTTCGCATGTCCTGATAACATGCACCAAATTTCAGATGCAGCGGAGAAATCTCCAAACGGTATGCAGAAGGCTAAATTTACCGATGACGCTAAGTACTTTGCTTGGAGAAAATGAACACGATATTTTCAATCATGTTGTAGTCTTCCTAAAAGACATCAATTTGTTCAAAGAAATATAGCGCCGTTGTCTACTTTACTTAAGAATTGACTGCCCCCAGAGAGGAATTTAGGATTTAAGCCTAAAATTGCAAAATGAAGTTAGGTTAGGTTGTAGAATGGCAACGTTCCTGGCCAGAACCGTTAAATACCAACGATTAGCATGTGAAGTGTATGTGTGCAAACTTTACAACTTCCAGCTCATCGCTGGAACAGGGCAGCACCACATGACATGGTATGTAAGATATATGGTTAAGAGATGCAAATTGTGTGCATACGACAGGTTTAACATGATGAAGTCCCAGGCCCCTCTAGAGTAGATCGTTAGATGTGTAGAAATAAGAACCCAGTCTTAAGAACAGAACCTGCTATATTCGAATACCCCCTTTTGCTCTTGGAGTGCGGTATAGATTGAGTATTGGGTCCGGTATAGATGGCTCAATTGTTCATAGGTTTATCGCATGTAGTTCTGGTTCCAGTACCATACTGGAACCAGAACTAGTTCTTTCACGGCCGTGGAGGCTTTTGCCACCTTTCCCACAGGTCAAAGACGCATGAGCCCAGGAGGCTGAGCGTCTGAGGACACCAACAACAACAACTTCCTCTGAACACCTTCCAGTTTTTCCATCAGAGATTGATTCTTGCCTCTATGACATCATTTCTCGCATTCTTCTGTTATTTTTAGGAAATGGTGGAAAAGACCCATGTAAGACAATTTTGAGATAAAAGTTCTTATTCTTCTTATTTTAGGTCTGCAAATTTAAATTTGTCCATTCAGTGACAAAATACTGATGCAGATATTAAAATAACTCACATCCCTCTGAAGAAGCATCTGGGACACACCAAGCATGGTGCACATCCCTTTATACCATTCCAATTCTTTGACTTCCATTACCTTGGGTAACATAGATACTTAGGAAAAGACTGCTGCACCTATATTATCTCCCTCTCCTTAATATGCCCCCTAAACTGTTGGATTTGGATGTCTCTTGTCACTGATTTGGTTTTGATGGTGGAAGGTTCTGTGGTACCTATATTGTTTATGTTTCTGCTTATGCTGAGAATTGTATGTTATATCCATTAACCACTTGTTTTAACTTTGTTTTTCAGTCAGATTGCATACAAGTAAATTGCAATGGCTTTTGCAGTGACACAGTTTGCATTCAGATGCCTATTTGGAAGATGCACAAAGCTTCGCCATGCTGTCATGTTTCAGAGAAAGTTCTTGCCAGAAATAGATCAGCAGGTACTGAGGTAAGTGAAATGTCCTTATTTCTACATAAGAAGTGACTAGCCTTCAATACATATAAAGTATCAGTTGTTTGCACATCTTCCTATTTTTGGAAGCATGGCCATCAGTTATGTAACATGTAAAGCACATTCCCTGATGTACAAAGGCACCAGTTAGTGCACATCCAGGGGACTGGACACATTAAAGGTGGAAGGTCAAAAAGCTCTGAAACAGAAATGCTTTGTTTTCTACACATATTAAAAAGTCATTGCTAGAATAAGGATGAACTGCTTTGAACTTTACACTCTTCTCACAAAATCTACATACCTCAAAAAATAAAGAATACCAGGTGTTGTATTTTACTTTGACTGTTCTCTCTCTTTTCAGTAGATGCAAACAAATTGTTTAATTCTCTTTCATCTCCAGTTTGTCTGCATTGACTTGTCCATGTTACAGGGCAGTACCCTCTTCAGTCACTCTGTGGTTCAGCACCAACCCTGCACCCAGTTTGGGTCTGGACAGCCGGCCAACAGTGGAGAAGGTACTGAAGACCTATGTGCGCTCTCAACAGTACCAGCCCATAGACAGCCTTCTCACTGCACTGGCCACAACTGGTAATTTGGGATCTAGCATGTTAAGCTGTCTGGTGTTTTCTGTATGACACATGAGAGCCATTATCACATTTTCAACTTGCACAAAACTTACTTCAGTCTGCTTAAAAATGCTAAACAGACACAAAACAGCATTATAATCGATATGGTGGCCTCTGAAGCGACTAGGCTTTTATAATCCACGAGCCCCTGCATAAATCAAAGCGCTGTAATGGGATGAGGGGTTCCTAGGAGCAGTCAGTGCCAGGAGAGAGACAGTAGCCCAGTCAAACATAGATGGACCGCCCCGTCCCCAATCCTTTCCCTTCCAGTCGCCATGCTACCGACATCACAGTGTCGGACGCGGGGCGGAAGCGTGACGCCAGTGACACCGCGACTTGGGTGGAAGCCACGATCGGGCTCGGGAGCGACGGAGGCGGCGAGTGGACACGGGGATGGGCATCACTGAGCTCGGCTGACGGACACGGCGGGGCGACGGTGACGAGCGCGCCCCAGTGGTGGCGACGCGAGCGCCCCCAGCAGCGGTGACTCCAGCGCCCCCAGCGGTGGCGACGCTAGCGACTCCAGCGGCGGTGACGCGGGTGCATCCCTCCCATGATGATGATGATGATTAGAGTTTAAGGGCACTGCAGCTGCAGAGGTTATACATGCCCGAAAAGAGGCTATACATGCCGCATCCCGCCCACCGTAAGTCAAGCTCCCAATGCATTGACTAAGGACAGGGGGGAGGATTGTACGAGCGAGACTGGTGTTGGAGCCGTGGTCGGCTCGTTGGTCTGGAGATAAAGTTACCGTCATTTATTTGTGGAAAAATTCGTTTATCATAATAACTGTAATGATGAGATGGTAGTAAGTCTCAAAAGGAAAATAAGTAGGTCACGAGTTTTGGCCCAGAATTTGTGACAAATAGTGTGCTCACGGCATTGTGAGAAGACCCTTAACCTGCTCGCAATACCCTGAACATCCAAAATTTCTTGGCCAAGAGAAACATCGCCCTACTGGAGCTACGTCCCTACTTACCCAAGCTACCTCCGTGGGATTTATCTTCCTTATGCTCAAGGAGGGCTTCAAGGAGACCCGGTTTGAAGACGTGGATGACATCGAAAGGGTCGTGATGATGGAGCCAAATGGGATCCCGAAAGAAACCTTTCACGGGTGCATGCAAGCATGACAGGAGGTTGGAAAATGCGTTTGACTCCAGGGTGGTTACCCGAAGAGGGGACTTTTGAAGTCGGTAGTCCGAAATCAGTCGGATTCGAAATCAGATTGAATCAAATTGAAGTCGGATTCGAAATCAGTATTTCGTGACATCAGTCCTCGAGCTCTTACCGACACACATTGCTGTTCCAGCTTGCCTACAGGTGTCTTTGGAAGCTTCAGGGGCATTGGCCATGCTGTTGTGGAGCTCGCAATGAGCTGGCTCTGTGCATGTGTTATCCCTCCCTTGTGACTTATCGCGTGATATACGTTTATTCTAGTGTAGCGTGTTGGGTTTAAAGAGCCCTCATGCATCACATGCAAACATGCACTGAGCTAATCTCTGTTCTGTTTTTATCCGCTCTGTACCTGTCTCAGAATGCTTGACTTTGTGTTTGGCGTTTAGAATGCGTGCTACCATATAGGCTGCGGGTTAGTGTCATACAATTCGTGCCAGCGATTGCTTCTAAATTTTTTTTAGGTACTCCAATAAGTTTTTATGTAAAATTTCTTTGGGTTCAAGCAGAGGGTTGTTTGTGTTTGGCGAGAGCTGAATTGCGGATATTGGAGACTTGGCTCGGAAAGGACAACGCTGTTCAGCTAGGTCATTAACGGACGTTCGCCGGCTCTCATCGAGCGCTCGGAAACTCGCATTTTTGCCGGCTCATGGTCTTGTGAAGAGCCTCACCGCAGCTTGTTTGTGAAACTCTTCAGTGGTCATGCTCCTGTCGTCTTATGCGGGCAGAGAGGGATTCCGAGGCGTATTAATTGTGTAAGCGTAAAGAAAACACGAGAAACAGAACTGGATATGCTGCTTATCAGGTGTCCGAGAAAAGAAAACTCGCATATCTGCTGAGTTAAAAAAACTTTTTTAGCCAAATTATAACAAATAACCTACCAATGTAAAACTAGCTCAGTACTATTTTATGGGTAAACGACTCAGTATCTCCAGCCAGAATGTTGGCCCTGGCACAAGCCATTATCAGCGCCCTCTCTCACTTTGCAATGCTTCTGCTCTGCTTTGTTTTTTTGTTTTTGTTTACTGGGCGCTGAGCTGTGGGTATGGTTAGTTGGAAACCGCCATTCAAAGTAGCGTTTAAAGGCGGTCCAGCCGTATTTTGTATACATATTTTGTAAGTTTATTTTGTGTAAGTACAAATCGTATACGTAACCCGTGATTTGCGTTTAAAAAGCGACTGCTTATTCCTGAGACTTGCCATGCCAGTCTGACGGTACTAGTATTATTATTAAAGCTATACACACTTGAACACCACTCACACCAGAGAATCGCACGGTTGATCTCTCCACCGGTTTTACGCCCAATAAGCGGTGGCTTCACGCTGTGCGGTAGACGCTGCAGAACGCGCCACGAAGAGCCCCGAGATCTGGCGCACCGTTCACGCGGTCTTCAACGGTCGTGACGTCACAGAAGAACATCTGGCCGAGGTCTGGCGACTTCTCACCGAGCACGGTCAGTGCCCCTGCAGCCAGCCAGTCGTCTCTGGCGAGCTTGGCGTTAGTGCTAGGAATTTCCTATGGCTATGGCCGACTTTTGAACAGTGAGTTACCTATTTTAGAGAGCAGAGTCGACTTCCAACTCGCTAAGTACGTTTGTTTGATGGTTCAGTACTGGACATGCTGCTTAAGTTTAGGTCTGTATGTATGCTCATTTTCTCATTTATCTTTGGCCGAATTACAATTGATGCTATCTTAGTTCAGTTGCTTGGAGCAAAGGTTAACACGCGCATTGACTGGGGGTGGGTACCCGCCCCTAGGTTTTTCGGAGATAGCATAACCGCGGCGTGTAGCGCCGCCGTACTTGGCATAACTTTTCCCTCATCATTTTTACAACTTTTGTCAAAATTTTAAGGTTAGGTCATTTCAGGTCAGGTCACCAGTACAGGTCAAGTGACCTGACCTCAAAAACAGTTTAAGATAGCATAAGTCGGAACAGGGTAAATTTATCCGATTGAAACTCATCACATAATGGCCTCACCGAAGTTCTCTAAAATATGTTCCGGTATTTGTGATATCGATGACCTAAGGTCAGGTACGAACCATGACCTTTCCATTGCAAATACATGGGAAAAATTGTTTAACTGAATAACTTAGTAATGAATAAAGATAGAGCGTTTGTTTTGACTGCATTATATTTGCCTCGTCATTGCGGTGCTAATGATATGCATTTTTCCCAATTTGACCTTGACCTGACCTCAGGTCAAGTTAAATCATTGGTTTGACCTAGCAAGGTCATAACATATATCATTCGATTCGGCTTGCTGCGAGGATTCATATAGTTCAAATTGTTGTGCTCTATCTTTACTTGTTCAGATGTAATGGCCGAAAAACTTAATTTACATGTTATCTCTCTTACGGCATGTTTTGACCTCTAGTGACCTTAAATGTGACCTGGCAAAAATGGTCCAAATATTTTCGATGGAGAAGTGGATGGGCTATCCAAAACCGTTTACCGTTTTTCGCTACCTAGCGCGGTTCTAGAGATCTTAGGGGGGCGGGTGCCCACCCCCGTCAAGGCGAAGGTGGCTCAGACCCCCTTCAATGCGCGTGTTAAGAATCGGGCGCTATATAACCACTGAGGTCGGTGCGCCCTTAAGCTTTAATAATAAATCAATCAAGGGTAAGAGTAATTTAAATGCGACTATTGGATTATTATATGTTTTTATAGACTCGCCAACACGCCGGTCGGTACCTGTGTGCTTACCATGTTAAATGTATATTACGTTCTCTCTCTCTCTCTCTCTCTCTCTTCTCTCTCTCTCTCTTCTCTTCTCTTCTTTCTTGTTCTGTTCTTCTCTTCTCTTCTCTTTCTGTCTCTCTCTGTCTCTGTTCTGTTCTGTCTTTTCTGTCTCTGTCTTCTCTGTTCTTTTTTTTTTTTTTTTTTTTTTTTTTTTTTTTTTTTTTTTTTTTTTTTTTTTTTTTTTTTTTTTTTTTTTTTTTTTTTTTTTTTTTTTTTTTTTTTTTTTTTTTTTCTCTCTCTCTCTCTCTCTCTCTCTCTCTCTCTCTCTCTCTCTCTCTCTCTCTCTCTCTCTCTCTCTCTCTCTCTCTCTCTCTCTCTCTCTCTCTCTCTCTCTCTCTCTCTCTCTCTCTCTCTCTCTCTCTCTCTCTCTCTCTCTCTCTCTCTCTCTCTCTCTCTCTCTCTCTCTCTCTCTCTCTCTCTCTCTCTCTCTCTCTCTCTCTCTCTCTCTCTCTCTCTCTCTCTCTCTCTCTCTCTCTCTCTCTCTCTCTCTCTCTCTCTCTCTCTCTCTCTCTCTCTCTCTCTCTCTCTCTCTCTCTCTCTCTCTCTCTCTCTCTCTCTCTCTCTCTCTCTCTCTCTCTCTCTCTCTCTCTCTCTCTCTCTCTCTCTCTCTCTCTCTCTCTCTCTCTCTCTCTCTCTCTCTCTCTCTCTCTCTCTCTCTCTCTCTCTCTCTCTCTCTCTCTCTCTCTCTCTCTCTCTCTCTCTCTCTCTCTCTCTCTCTCTCTCTCTCTCTCTCTCTCTCTCTCTCTCTCTCTCTCTCTCTCTCTCTCTCTCTCTCTCTCTCTCTCTCTCTCTCTCTCTCTCTCTCTCTCTCTCTCTCTCTCTCTCTCTCTCTCTCTCTCTCTCTCTCTCTCTCTCTCTCTCTCTCTCTCTCTCTCTCTCTCTCTCTGCAGGAAACGGTGACTCGGCGGCAGCAGCAGCGCAGTGTGTCCGCCTGTATACGTCGGCGGCGCTGGTTCCGCCCGCTTCGCTGGCGGTGGCGGCGCGGGCCTCTCCTGAGGGCACCATACAGCTGGCGCGTTGTCTGGCCTCCCTGGGACTAGTGGAGGGAGCCGCCGCTGAACTGAGCAGCCTGCGCGCTGCCGGACATCCTGTTCCCGCCGAAGTGGAGCGCGAGATGATCGAAGGCTACGGCCGCGCCGGGTGAGACGCACGGGATGTAGAGAGGAGGAGCGCTGGTTGGAAGAGGTGGCGATGGCACAAAGCCTCAAAGCCACAAAGCATATGGAGAAGTGAGGGCGTGAGGTTTTTAGGGTTAAGGGGGCTCGGTGGTAAATTTGGTAGATTAGTGCAAGATCTCAGCTTAGTGAAAGTTTGCGAGAGTGCCGATGGGCAGTTCTCTAGTTTTTTTGCGCAGTGAACGCCTGATGGGCTGGCTCCAAGATTGGATCTACCTTTATGAAAACGTATCATGTCTGGTCAGGACATAGTAGCTGTATGTGTGACCGCCTGGTGCTGTGGTCTATGTGCTGCTGCTGACCGCTGTGTCTCCCTCCGCAGCGAACCAGACGCTGCCCGGGACACGACTCGGGCGCTGCTGCCCCCCCCACCTGCTGCTGCTGACCGCTGTGCCTCTCTCCGCAGCGAACCGGACGCTGCCCGGGACACTGCGCAGGCGCTGCTGGCCTCCGCCGACGCCGCTGCCGCCGCCGAGCTCCAGTTCTGCGTGCTCCTGGCGCAGGTCCGGTCACGTCAGCTGCGGCCGCTAGAGGCGCTGGTGTCGCGCCGGTCCCAGACGGACGCTGCGCTGAGTATGGAGCATTGTCGCCGCCTGCTGACTGCGCTGGCTGAGACGGGACAGCAGGAGTACGCCGACCTGGTCAGTGGCAACGTCGCACCATCAATCAGTCTCAGAACCGGGGCAGGAACACCAAAAAGTATTTATCCAATTGCTGCTAGTCAATTGTAGCGATGTAATTGGCGCTATTATTTCTGTAGTTACTCCGTTGTGTCGATTTCACATAGTATTCTGTTTGCATTATCTGATGTCGACAAAATGTATGCCCTTCGTCTATTCTCTGTTTCACATATGCTGCGGTGACCGTGTCTTTTGTCGAATTATTTTTTCGCTACTCGTTGCTTTATGTGCCATGCAATGGAAAAAGCGAACATTCAATGTATACGCAATGGTAGATACCCTTTCTCCTTTGCACCTCACCAATTACGTGTCCGAACTTCACTATGATGTCAGATAAACCTCGTTATTTTGACTGCCCCATTCTGCCCCCGCCACAGTCTTCCTTTTCCTCCTCCAAACGTGAGGGGAGAGCGCTGTACAACTCTACACGAGTGGTACCCAGTGTATGGTGACATTTACAGCTGTAAACACCCTCTTGCCACTTTTTCTTCGCCGTGTAATGGCTGTTCTACTCGTAGAACGCCATTCGTCTGTCCTTCCTGTAATAAAGTCTCACAAATATGCTCGAGGTAATGGACGGCCCTTCCATTTTCATAGCAAAAAATACATTGAGCTTGCGCAAGGCACGTGCATGCACCTCGACCAATCAGCGGCTGGTGTCCAGCTGCGGCCCCGCGCCCGCGGGGCACAGATGTCAGAGAGGTCACCGACTGAGGGAGCAGACTAGGTCTGAGGCATACTCATCGTATGATGCGTACAGGCATTCATTCCGAATAATGCATGGACATGTAGGTGACGTATTTGCACGGCGGACAGAGATGCTACCTCTGAAGATAAACATGACCTCATGAAATCGTGTGAGAAATTGTCCGGGTTCGAAACGTCTTGGCCATTTTATAACATTAAATGAGCACTGGGTAATGATGCAGAAATCCTATTTCCGAGAAGACTGTATCTCTGAATTAAATGTACCTGTCGCAAACAGACTAACAAACCCAGCGCGTGGTACAGGGGCGTTTTTGGCCGCCCGGGTCACCGGTCCGTCGCCCGCAGATAGTTGTCGGCTTGCGCCATTTTAGTTAGCATTGAGTTCAGAAATGCTCTGGGCGGGTGAGACGCGCTTTCCGGGAATTGATTATCAACTATCGTTGCACAGTCGGCCAAGTGCACCAATTCCTAATATCAGTGCATACCAAAATCGGGCGCGGTTCATTCGACTTTACTCATGGACCTGTGGCGACATTATGCTCAACATCGAATACCTTCTATCCAAGAACGAAAGGCGGCTGGTTGTGCGATAACGATTTTGTATTGCAATCCTGGTTACCAAGAGAAGATTGCGCTGCGATACTTTTCACATTACGTCACGGTGTACAAAGAAAGGTGTACGTTACGCAAAGCGCTCAGCTATGCTGCGCTATATTTGCTGAGCTACGGCTACAGAAAATTGCTTTCGTAGCGTAACGCATCTCAGGACGTGACCAGCCCCACGTCTGCTGTTGTGACCGTTCTCCGACAGACATTCCCGCCGTCGTGACCAGTCCGCTGTCGCCTGCTGTGACCAGTCCCCTGTCTGTCTGCTGTGACCAGTCCCCTGTCTGTCTGCTGTGACCAGTCCCCTGTCTGTCTGCTGTGACCAGTCCCCTGTCTGTCTGCTGTGACCAGTCCCCTGTCTGCTGTGACCAGTCCCCTGCCTGCTGTGACCAGTCCCCTGTCTGCTGTGACCAGTCCCCTGTCTGCTGTGACCAGTCCCCTGTCTGCTGTGACCAGTCCCCTGTCGGCTGCTGTGACCAATCCCCTGTCTACTGTGACCAGTCCCCTGTCTGTTGTGATCAGTCCCCTGTCGGCTGCTGTGACCAGTCCCCTGTCTGTCTGCTGTGACCAGTCCCCTGTCTGTCTACTGTGACCCGTCCCCTGTCTGCTGTGACCGGTCCCCTGTCTGCTGTGATCAGTCCCCTGTCTGTCTGCTGTGACCAGTCCCCTGTCTGTCTGCTGTGACCAGTCCCCTGTCGGCTGCTGTGACCAATCCCCTGTCTACTGTGACCAGTCCCCTGTCTGCTGTGACCAGTCCCCTGTCTGTCTGCTGTGACCAGTCCCCTGTCTGTCTGCTGTGACCAGTCCCCTGTCTGTCTGCTGTGACCAGTCCCCTGTCTGCTGTGATCAGTCCCCTGTCGGCTGCTGTGACCAGTCCCCTGTCTGCTGTGACCAGTCCTCCGTCGGCAGGTGTTGCCGCTGGTGCCGTGGCAGGAGTTCGGACACCGTTCGGCGGCGTGTCGGCTGCTGCAGCGGGCGCTGGTGCGGCTGCAGCAGCCCCTGCTGGCCGTCCGCTTGCTGGAGTCGGCCCTGAAAGCTGTTGGTGATCAGAAACAGCTCACAATGCTGGCGCGTGCTCTATTGAGAGAGATGGCGGCTACCGGACAGGTCGGTGAGAGAGATGGGTGTTGATGGAGATGGGGGATAAATGTTGGAACGAGGCCTTGTCCGAGGTTGTTGTTCCGGGAGCAAAAGTAAAATGAAAGATCAGCGGCAGACGTATGGTTGCGGCGCGAGGCTGGAGCGGGAATGGGCGGCTGATGGGATGCTCCCCAGGCATGATGTCTATTTTGTCTATTTTACTACAGACGGGGCTGTTCAGGGTAAACAACATATTCGAGAAGAGTTTCTTGAAGACTCATGGTGATAAAGGGTGAAATGAGCGCTATATGACTATGAAGGTGTAAGTTCTTAAGTTCAAAAGTTCTTAAGCCCAAATAATCAATCAGAAGGGATAGTTATCTTTTTTTGGTATAACCACAGGCCTTCTTGTCATCGTAGACTGTACTGCGCAGGTGGCGGTCGTTTGCCATTTAATTCTCATTGTAAGTCATCAGTCCTTGAATTATATATTGCACGGAAAATCGCGACACAATATTATATTTCGAGGACTTTCATTGCCGATTTATATCTTTATACGGCTCTTTCTTACCTCACCTGTCATATCTCACTGAGGTTCAGCTCAGTACACCGAGGCGCCATGTTGAGCCCCGTTCCTCTCCGTCAGGAAGTACTGCTGCAGTCGGAGGTGTGCGCCGCCTTCAGTGCCGGCTCGCTGCTGCCGCGCGCCTGGTACGACTCTATGGAGGTGCTGTACCGAGTCTCGCGGCCCGGCGACGCGCTGGCTCTGATGGCGCGCGCCCATGTGGCCGGCGTCGTCCTCAGGGAGCATATGTTCTGGCCGGCGTTGCTGCCCTGCTGTCGGCGGCAGGACGTGACAGGTGCGTAGTGTCAGAGTGGGATTACAGATCACTACAAATGGTACCGTTTCTTTTAATCGCTTACTATACAAATAAAGGATCCTGGGTTTTTATGGTAAATTTTTCTCTCACAGTGTGACAACTATTGTCACCCTTAGCTCTAACACGCTTTAACACACAATCACTGAACATTTTCTCAACCACGGCCTACATTCTATCGCAACAATTTTAACGCATGGATGCCGAAATGCTGCACCCATATCAAAGTTTTCTGAGTTATCATGCAGTCACCACATTCGGATATAAACATGTGGGCTCTGTCTTGGAAAAGCCTTTGCATTATCATGATAGCCAAACAATTTAACGCGATACCTCCCCTGAAATTTTTCGTACGGGACCAAAAAAGGGAATGTTCTTCACACTAAGCTACGACTAGGTGTGGCAGATTTAAACGCCTACCTTTTACAATGCTAAAAAACCGAAACCCCCATGTGCCATTATGGCGAAGCAGAAGAAACTGTTAGCATTTTACCCTTCACTGCAGACTTCACACTGAGGCCAGACTTAAGCTGTTTAGAACTCTTTCTCATTTAAACATTGATGTGTTGTCTCTCTCCCCATACAATAAAATGGACTTATTCATGAATGGATGCGAATCGAGTTCTGAAATCAATTTCCGAATTGCAAAAGCATATCAACAATTCATATTCGATTAAAAGCGATTTACTATGCAATCAAATATTTGAGGACATGCGGATGACTGGTTTTCCTTTACTGATGGCTCGGGAGCGGGGGTGGTGCGGGGTGGGCTCGGTTCGGCTATGATCATGCTCACAACATAATGTACACACGAGAGGTACCTAGATTCATGCCACCATTTTGTGACATTTGTACCAATCGTGAGTGTTCATATTCGGTTGCATGTGTAGAAATGGAAAATAAATGGTTTATGGTTATGATACACACGCAGTGGCAAAATGCACAGCGCTCTCATTAGCTGCCACATCATTTTCGGCACTATCGGGTCGAGAGACTTATAAGTCTCTTGAACTAGTGAATCAGAACACTCCCGCACGTAGTCGCTGAAATATCTGATGCCTTTTCAGCACCTACGATTGGAGGTACTCACAATGTTGAGTGGAATATCTTGCTCATAATTTGGAAAATGTTTGGCAAAGACAGCACCGTCAGATTGTTTACGCAGATATGGAAGAAGGAAAGATCGTGCTGGTGTTCAACGTTAAATATTACAAACAGGTCCAGTCTACGCCCTGGAAAGAATGGAATTGGTTAAATCAAATTCTGGAAATGCATCGTAAATGTTCGCATGTCGGGCTCGTTTAACACATGGTACATAATGACACTGGGTTCTGAAGAGAAATGGAGGTCAAATGCAACGTAAAGGGACAAAGGACGTGAATAAGTACAGGGAATAGAAGCTGTGATTTTTCGGCATATGACTGCAGCCAAAAGCAATAGCCGATTGCTGTAGCCTTAACACACGCATTGAGTGGGGTCTGAGCCACCTTCACTTTGACGGGGGCGTGTACCCGCCCCTTGAAATCTCGATAATTATGCTAGATAGATAAAACGATAAAATGCATTTTGTCTTTACATGCTTAACACGCGCCCCGCTGGGGTCCCTGGCATGACACGCCCCGCAGGGGGGACATTTTTCGCCCCCCTCTCCGTATCTCGTTCCCTACGAAAGCTAAAGGAAAATTACGGGCGGTGTTCGAAAGCTCTTGACAAGACGAAGAGAATTTATAGGAAGAATTTTATGTCAGGTCAATATTGAGGTCAGCATAGGTCAAATAATTCTCCATAGGCTTACAACAGAGTAGTGTACGTTTCCCTCTCTAGATCTGCCCTCAGGGGAGCTAGAGCAAATTTTTATGCATCATTGGATTCCTCTCATCGCGGCGAATCGAATGATGTATAATATGAGCTTACTAGGTCAAGTAGTCAAAATGACCTGACCTCGACCTAGGTCAGGGTCACAGAGTGACCTGGTTTGGTCATGTTGCATATCAATCGACTACCCGTGACAATATAAACACAACGCAAGCAAAATGGGAGCTTTGTCTCAATTCAGTGAGAAGCTATTGGCAAAACAATCACTCCATGCTCCCGTGACCTGACATGACCTTTGAGAGGTCAGATGCTCAAAAACTCAACTTTATGGTCAAAATAATGGTAAGAATAGACGGTGTAAGAATTGTCAGCTTAATCTATCTAGTATTTACTGAAAACGAGCCCATTCTATTTTTCACCATAGACTTATAATGGGGTGACCAAAAAATTGACCCCACCTTAGGTCAACAATAACAAAATTCCGAGATAGCAGATTTGTAGACTGTAATGACAGTATCATATTGTAAAAGTTTCAAACTGATCGGTTTAGTGATGTTCCCTGGGCGCCGCTTCAAACTCGGGATTTTAGGTTTTGAGGTCGGATCACTTGGCCTTGAATAACTCCTTGACCTGACGTGACCTTAAGTAAAAAATTTGATCAGGTGTGTAAAATTTATCAGAGATAAGGTACTGTAAGTTTCGTTGTTCTGCGGCTCTTCGTTTTTAAGCTATCTGGGGAAAACCAGGAGGGGGAGGGCGAACTTCGCTCCCCCCAGCGGGGCGCTGTTAACTCATCTGGTTCGCGACAGCTCCGTCCAGCAGTAGCACAAAACGCCTGATTTCCAACAGTTACAGTGACTGATGAACCCGTCATCTGACTCCGGCAGATCATCGCGTGGGCTTCTTGCCTCGGCAAGCGTATGCGAAACGCTGACACAGGCCCCAGCCCCCGGTCCAGCAGGCTGGTGGAAGGGTCATTGACCTCAATGGTCACTCTTGTCTGGGAGTTGAGTGGCTGACTTCACCTAAGCTGTTTGAGATCCTGATCCACTCAGTTTCTTCTGTGCCGAGGCGCGGCAGATCCTAACCCTGATCTCCGGTCCGGCAGGGGCGAGGCAGATCCTGACTGATCTCCAGGTCTGTTAGCGACGACCAGATCCTGACCCTGACCTCTGGGTCCGGCAGGGATGACCAGACCCTGACTCTGATCTCTGGGTGTGGCAGACCCTGACCCTGATCTTTGGATCCGGCAGATCCTGACCCTGACCTCTGGGTCCGGTAGGAATGACCAGATCCTGACCCTGACGTCTGGGTCCGGCAGGGATGACCAGACCCTGACTCTGATCTCTGGGTGTGGCAGACCCCGACCCTGATCTTTGGATCCGGCAGATCCTGACCCTGACCTCTGGGTCCGGCAGGGGTGCGGGAGTCGCTGACCCAGATGCTGAACTCGGGCGTGGTGCCGGGCCACCAGACCCTGTTGGAGTACGTGCTGCCTGTGTTTGTGACCACCTCGGCGGCGCCGCACGCCCCGGCGGTGGTGGACCAGCTGAAGGACTGCGGCCTGACCGTGTCGGTGGTGTTGGACCCGCTAATCGACTGGCTGCTCAGGAGCGGCCATCACGACGCGGCCGCCGCCACAGGTGAACGGAGAAACGTATCGTATTGTTTGGTAGCTCATTCAGACGGGCATGTTAATGATTTTAAAGGCTCTGGTGTTTATTGTGAACATGTCTGCTTTCCCTGATGCAGACCCTTGGAAGGTTCATTGTCTATGCTGCGTTGTTTTATAAGCTTTTTGATGTATTTCCTGATCGCTGCAGAATGACTTAACACATATGTCTTGACTTTTCTGGTCACTGGCTAACTGCTAGTTTTATATTCAGATTATTCACGGGATCAAAACGTTGAGCTTGAGCCCGCGCCATGCTGGTCTTCCTAACCAGTCTCCTTGATCGGTCTGCCTGATGTGGCTTCCTGTAATCGGTGTTTCTCGTTATTTCCCCAGGGGAGCGATACGTGGGCTCTGTGACGATGGCCTCCCTGGTGCGGAGCGTGACCCGTGCACTGCTGTACGGCGGCGCCGCGGTCGGCCCCTGTGTCCGCCTGCTGCGCTGCGCCGTCCAGAGGCGCGCTCAGGCCGAGGACCCGGTGGGGTCGGTACTGCTGGCGGTCTCTCACGCCTGCCTCAGGCAACCGGACGGTACAGCGCCTGGGGTTCTCAACGGGCTTATAGAGGTGAGGCCGGTGGTTGGGCCGTGGTTCTGCCTGCAGGAGACGAAATCTTATCTCTGTTGCATCGTGTGTGCTAAACGTCCCGGTCTATGGCCGCTGCCTATGTTCGAATAACCGTTCAGTTCTGAGACCGCTGTATGTGTAGTGGTGCTATTGTAATTGAGACCGCTGTCTGTGCGGTGGTGCTGCTGTAACTGAGACCGCTGCCTGTGCGGTGCTGTTGTAACTGAGACCGCTGTCTCTGCGGCGGTGCTGTATCTGAGACAGCTGTCTGTGCGGTGGTGCTGCTGTAACTGAGACCGCTGTCTGTGCGGTGCTGTTGTAACTGAGACCGCTGTCTGTGCGGTGGTGCTGCTGTAACTGAGACCGCTGTCTGTGCGGTGGTGCTGCTGTAACTGAGACCGCTGTCTGTGCGGTGCTGTTGTAACTGAGACCGCTGTCTCTGCGGCGGTGCTGTATCTGAGACAGCTGTCTGTGCGGTGGTGCTGCTGTAACTGAGACCGCTGTCTGTGCGGTGCTGTTGTAACTGAGACCGCTGTCTCTGCGGCGGTGCTGTATCTGAGACCGCTGTCTGTGCGGTGGTGCTGTAGCTGAGACCGCTGTCTGTGCGGTGGTGCTGTATCTGAGACTTCTATCTGTGCGGTGGCTGAGCACCTCTACCTCGATATCAGCTCAGAGACAGCTCCAGATGTGCATTGACCAGTTGTCTTCGTGGTGTCTGACGAACGGTTTTAGATTCTCGACAGAGAAAACTGTATGCATGCACTTCTGTCGACGTAGATCGTGTCCTGACGTTTATCTCCGCTTGTATGGCAGGAGGATACCGGTTGTGCAACAGGCTAAGTTCCTAGGTATGACACTAGACAAACGCCTCACATATGCCCCTCATATATCATTGTTACGAGACAAATGCTCTAAACGTATGAATGTTCTGAAGATGATTTCCCGTACGTCTTATGGTGCTGACAGAGTATCACTCCTCCGATTGTATCGCGCTCTCATCAGATCTGTCTTAGATTACGGCTCGGCTGCTTATGACAGTGCCCTGAGCAGCGTTAAACAGTCACTGGACGCCGTTCACCATGCCTGTGTGAGGATAGCCACAGGGAGCTTTCCGTACCTCCCGCAGAGCCAGTCTGCTTGTAGACGCGGACGAACCACCGCTAGACCTGAGACGTAAGCGACTGGCCATCACATACTGCAGCAAAATCCGACAATATCCGTCCCACCCAACCTACAAATGGATTTTTGACGATACACTGACAGCTCTCTCTCAGAGGGGCGCGGCCCTCGTCTTCTCTGGCACTTTGTGTGAGGGTATCACAGTGGTTAGAGGGCTTAGACATTAATTTTGAAACCATTGCGGAAAGGCGACCACAGCGCATAGCACCATGGCGCCTCACACCGGTCAAGTGTGACCTCAATTTGCTGCGCCACAAAAGTCATCAATCCTGCCCGCAGAATTCTTAGAATTAGCTCTACGAAAAATTCAAAGCTACACAGGACATACAAGGTTTTACACCGATGGTTCTAAGGGTGCCAGCGGCGCGGCAGTGCGTGTATGGGGGACGGGCTCAGCAAAGGCTTCAGTTTACCTGTGACTGTCTCAGTTTTTACCACAGAACTGTACGCTATTTTGCGGGTTTTACGACACATCAAGCGCACTCCTGAGGAACGTTGTATTATTATAACTGACTCAGCAAGCTCTCTGACAGCCCTCCAGTCGCACCACACACAGCAGAACTGGCTTGTTGCAACGATCCGACATCTTCTGACAGCGATTGCCTCCCGAGGTACTGACGTGTGTTTTCTATGGGTGCCGAGCCATGTTGGCATTTTAGGAAATGAGCAAGTTGACAAATTAGCCAAAGACGCATGTCAGTTGCCCCCTTCGCGCAGGTTTAAAATTCCAGCCACAGACATAAAACCATCACTTAAGATGTTAGTAGATGCTGAGTGGCAGACCAGGTGGACTGCGGAGCCAGATTGTTTTTTGAAACGGCTGCGTCCAACGATTAAACCCTGGGAGTCGAGCTGCAGGAAAAACAGAAGGGAGGAGATAAGCCTAACTAGGCTTCGAATAGGCCACTGCTACGCGACACACGCCCATTACCTAATAAACGCCGCCCCAAGCAATGTTCGCACTGTGGTAGCCGCCTCACTGTGCAGCATGTTTTATCTGCTACTGACAGCTGCGATCAGCTGAAACGAAGTCAGCTCCGATTCTTTCAACCGGTTCTGCTGGGACAGATCCTAGGCGATGATGCACTCGTAGACATTGGAAAAGTATTATCTTATTTGAGAGAAAAAGATTTTGACGTAGTTTACACACCAGTTAGAGATTCTTAGATTTCACACACATTCTGTATAGCTCACTGTAGCTAATAAGGACAATCTTAGGATAATGTAATACAATACTGACGGGCACGTATAGCCTCCGCAGCTGCAGTGCCCTAAAACTCTAATCATCATCATCTGTCTGTTGCGGTGGTGCTGTTTCTGAGACTGCGTCATGGTATGTGAGTCCTGTGTGGTCACAATATGTGGTACAAATGGGTGTGTGTCTTGGTGCTGTAACTGGACCGCTTGCTGGCGGCGGCAGGCTCTGGTGCAGTCGGAGCTGCGCGTGTCGCCGCTGGCCGCAGAGCTGGCGTCCCACCGCCTGCTGCCGCTAGCCCTGCCCTCCCCTGAAGCTGCTGCCCCAGCTGGCAGACACCGCCGTCTCCTCGGAGAGCCTGGAACGCGCCGACGCCGAACCCTCAGCGGTTAGCGACGATGGCTGGTATTGCGTACGAAGTGTTTGTTCGATGTCGATTGACAACCTGCTTGTCAGTATTCACTCTGTCTTGACTACTACTGCTACTACATTCTACGGTTCAAATGTGATGGAGTTGAGTTATTCTAGGCAGACAGTCTTTCAGTATTTTAGTTGTTTATGATGATAGGTATAGCGGAGCAGCAACTAGCCGACGCAACACAATGGTTCGCAAACTACGCCTAGATTGGCTTGTGACGCGTGCTCTCGTCCTCCGCTGTAATGTATCTTGTATTTGGCCGCTGTTTCTAACGTTTCTGAAGCGTGCTTTAAGGACGATGCCCTGTTGTAAGGACGATGCCCTGTTGCCTTGTTGACGATGCCCTGTTGTGATTGGTCAGTGTCTTCGCAACACTTCTGCGGTGGACCAGAAAGAGGACCACCTGGTGGAACTGAAGAAGAAGGGAGGGAACACGCGTAAAATGCTCCGGGAGCTCATATTCCACTACTGCGGCAAAGGGAACATCGAGCGTGCAGTACAGTTGGAAGAGGTCAGCTCTCACTGCGTGCCTCGCCGCCGTTTATTTGGTTTAGTTGAGGGTAGTGTCGTATGCCCCGAGGGTGTAAAGACTTGAGCCGTATGGTGGCGCCGTAGCAGGGGTGGTGGCTGCGCTGGTGTCACGTGAACCCCGTTTGTACAGGAGCTGGCGAGTCTGGCTGTGCCGGGCCTGAGATGTCACGTGATCCCTGTGGACAGGAGCTGTGCCGGGCCTGGGATGTCACGTGATCCCTGTGGACAGGAGCTGTGCCGGGCCAGAGATGTCACCTGTCTACAGGAGCTGGCGAGTCTGGCGGTGCCGGGGCTGATATGTCACGTGACACCCGTTTCTGCAGGAGCTGGCGGGTCTGGCGGTGCCGGGGCTGGTGTGTCACGTGACCTCCGTTTCTACAGGAGCTGGCGGGTCTGGCGGTGCCGGGGCTGGTGTGTCACGTGACCCCCGTTTCTACAGGAGCTGGCGGGTCTGGCGGTGCCGGGGAGGGGGAGCCGCTGACGGCCGGGGTACTGGCAGCGCTGATGGCAGTGCACGTCCAGCACGGCCGGCTGGAGCAGGCGCTGCAGTACCGCCGTCGGCTGGAGGGCCACCCGGCCCCCGCCGTCCGACCGGACGCCTTCAAGCTGATGGACCTGGCCACCCTGCTGGTGCAGCGGGACAGGAGCGACGGTGAGCGGTGCTCCGCACCCGGAGCTGGGCTGTTACTGTTGGTCCGACGCACGTGGTGGAGGGAAGTACTCGTACCCACCTACTTTGTCAGCCGGTACAAGCACCTGGTTCGCGGACTGACATTCGGGCTAGTATATAACTACATTTTTCTGTGCTTTTGTTCATATATCTTTATGAGTAACAGGTAAGAACCACCAATTACCTTTATGAGGAACAGGTAAAAACCAGTAATTACTCAAGTCAGTTAAATGGAACAGGAACCTGGTACTTGCAATGAAGTGATGAAAATGACACCGAAAGTTTTTGTGAGGCGCGAAACAAGAGCACACGTGCGTCTCTTATTGGTGTCACCAGACACTGCCTTAGGAATAGAAATGGTACCTAATGATCTCGATACGCTAAAATAGTATGAATATAAGTCTTGGTTTAAAACCATATGGATTGCAAAGCACCTCGATTGATAAGTTATCTTGATTTGAAACCATGCTCGTGGGCCATTTGTTCGATGCCAAGCCTACTCCAGAACGTTTTTTTTGCATGGAGCTACCGGGACTTGACCTGCTGACGCTTTGACTTAAAGGGATTATGGGATCCCATGTTCAGCTCTAATTGGCCGACAGAGGCGCTCTCTGACGTGCCCTAGCTGCACCTCTGGTGACCCCTCTGACCGACAGAGGCGCTCTCTGACGTGCCCTAGCTGCACCTCTGGTGACCCCTCTGGCCGACAGAGGCGCTCTTTACGTGCCCTAGCTGCACCTCTGATGGGCCCTCTGGCCGACAGAGACGCTCTCTGACGTGCCCTAGCTGCACCCCTGGTGACCCCTTTGGCCGACAAAGGCGCTCTCTGACGTGTCCTAGCTGCACCTCTGGTAACCCCTCTGGCCGACAGAGGCGCTCTCTGACGTGTCCTAGCTGCACCTCTGATGGGCCCACTGACCGACAGAGGCGCTCTCTGACGTACCTTAGCTGCACCCCTGGTGACGCCTCTGGCCGACAGAGGCGCTCTCTGACGTACCTTAGCTGCACTCCTGGTGACCCCTCTGGCCGACAGAGGCGCTCTCTGACGTGCCCTAGCTGCACCTCTGATGGGCCCACTGGCCGACAGAGGCGCTCTCTGACGTGCCCTAGCTGCACCTCTGATGGGCCCACTGACCGACAGAGGCGCTCTCTGACGTGCCCTAGCTGCACCCCTGGTGACCCCTTTGGCCGACAAAGGCGCTCTCTGACGTGTCCTAGCTGCACCTCTGGTAACCCCTCTGGCCGACAGAGGCGCTCTCTGACGTGCCCTAGCTGCACCTCTGATGGGCCCACTGACCGACAGAGGCGCTCTCTGACGTACCTTAGCTGCACCCCTGGTGACCCCACTGACCGACAGAGGCGCTCTCTATCGTGTTCGAGCTGCCGGCGATGGAGCACGACCGTGTGCAGATGAACTGCTGGCGCCTGCTGTCGGCCGCCGCCGACGCCGCTGACCCGGAGCTGACCCGTGCTCTCCTGGACACACTGGTCACACGTGACCTGACCTCTTACAACGTGCACACCCTGGGACAGGTCATCCGGGCACACCTGAACACGTGAGTCCACGGCGCTTGTTTAATTACGTGTAGTGTGCCCAGGAAGCTGTATTTTTGCCAAGTTTCATTTTGACGGACAGGGGAGTGATTTTTAGAACAGTTCGCACGGTGACGAGTAGTAGTGATGCTGACCTGACCTGGCGGCAGGGGTGAGGTGGCGGCTGCGGTGGAGGAGTTCGCTCGGTGATTAGTAGTGCTGCTGACCTGACCTGGCGGCAGGGGCGAGGTGGCGGCTGCGGTGGAGGAGTTGGCTCGGTGGTTAGTAGTGATGCTGACCTGATGTGGCGGCAGGGGCGAGGTGGCGGCTGCGGTGGAGGAGTTGGCTCGGTGATTAGTAGTGATGCTGACCTGACGTGGCGGCAGGGGCGAGGTGGCGGCTGCGGTGGAGGAGTTGGCTCGGTGATTAGTAGTGCTGCTGACCTGACGTGGCGGCAGGGGTGAGGTGGCGGCTGCGGTGTAGGAGTTGGCTCGGTGATTAGTAGTGCTGCTGACCTGATGTGGCGGCAGGGGCGAGGTGGCGGCTGCGGTGGAGGAGTTGGCTCGGTGATTAGTAGTGCTGCTGACCTGACCTGGCGGCAGGGGCGAGGTGGCGGCTGCGGTGGAGGGTTGGCTCGGTGATTAGTAGTGATGCTGACCTGACCTGGCGGCAGGGGCGAGGTGGCGGCTGCGGTGGAGGAGTTCGCTCGGTGATTAGTAGTGCTGCTGACCTGACGTGGCGGCAGGGGTGAGGTGGCAGCTGCGGTGGAGGAGTTGGCTCGGTGATTAGTAGTGATGCTGACCTGACGTGGCGGCAGGGGTGAGGTGGCGGCTGCGGTGGAGGAGTTGGCTCGGTGATTAGTAGTGATGCTGACCTGACGTGGCGGCAGGGGCGAGGTGGCGGCTGCGGTGGAGGAGTTGGCTCGGTGATTAGTAGTGCTGCTGACCTGACGTGGCGGCAGGGGTGAGGTGGCAGCTGCGGTGGAGGAGTTGGCTCGGTGATTAGTAGTGATGCTGACCTGACGTGGCGGCAGGGGTGAGGTGGCGGCTGCGGTGGAGGAGTTGGCTCGGTGATTAGTAGTGATGCTGACCTGACGTGGCGGCAGGGGCGAGGTGGCGGCTGCGGTGGAGGAGTTGGCTCGGTGATTAGTAGTGCTGCTGACCTGATGTGGCGGCAGGGGCGAGGTGGCGGCTGCGGTGGAGGAGTTGGCTCGGTGATTAGTAGTGATGCTGACCTGACGTGGCGGCAGGGGCGAGGTGGCGGCTGCGGTGGAGGAGTTGGCTCGGTGATTAGTAGTGCTGCTGACCTGACGTGGCGGCAGGGGTGAGGTGGCGGCTGCGGTGTAGGAGTTGGCTCGGTGATTAGTAGTGCTGCTGACCTGATGTGGCGGCAGGGGCGAGGTGGCGGCTGCGGTGGAGGAGTTGGCTCGGTGATTAGTAGTGCTGCTGACCTGACCTGGCGGCAGGGGCGAGGTGGCGGCTGCGGTGGAGGAGTTGGCTCGGTGATTAGTAGTGCTGCTGACCTGATGTGGCGGCAGGGGCGAGGTGGCGGCTGCGGTGGAGGAGTTGGCTCGGTGATTAGTAGTGCTGCTGACCTGACCTGGCGGCAGGGGCGAGGTGGCGGCTGCGGTGGAGGAGTTGGCTCGGTGATTAGTAGTGCTGCTGACCTGACGTGGCGGCAGGGGTGAGGTGGCGGCTGCGGTGTAGGAGTTGGCTCGGTGATTAGTAGTGCTGCTGACCTGATGTGGCGGCGGGGCGAGGTGGCGGCTGCGGTGGAGGAGTTGGCTCGGTGATTAGTAGTGCTGCTGACCTGACCTGGCGGCAGGGGCGAGGTGGCGGCTGCGGTGGAGGAGTTGGCTCGGTGATTAGTAGTGCTGCTGACCTGACGTGGCGGCAGGGGTGAGGTGGCGGCTGCGGTGGAGGAGTTGGCTCGGTGATTAGTAGTGCTGCTGACCTGATGTGGCGGCAGGGGCGAGGTGGCGGCTGCGGTGGAGGAGTTCTCGCGCTGTGTGGAGCACCACCGCCTCTCGCCCTGGTCTCACGGCCTGCTGCTCTCCGTGCTGGACACGGAGGACGCTGAGCGTCGGCAGCAGCTGCTGGACACCGTCTTCAGCCAGGTGCGGAGGTGACCCATGCTGTGGTAAGCCCAGGGCTGCTGGCCAATAACCACTGGCGTATGGCACTGTCGGCGCGCCAGGGCGAGATCAGCACCAATGCGAATCTAATGTTCTTCACTTTGCACGGCAGACTGCATGATTCCGCCGAGGCCGTGTGCCGCACGCTTCCGCCGTACTAGTTTCAAGTGTGACTGCTGTGTGCTGTATGGAGTTGAGCTTCTCTGAGCGGTGTCGAACAGACCTATGACTGCTGTGTAGGGCTGCCCTGTGACTGTTCTATGCCATATATAACTGAGCTGTAATTGTTGTTTCGAAGTTGTGGTGTGACTGCTGTGCGCTTTGTGCGGTTGAGCTGTGACTGCTGTGCGCTGTGTGGAGTTGAACTGTGACTGCTGTACGCTGTGTGGAGTTGAGCTGACTGCTGTACGCTGTGTGGAGTTGAGCTGTGACTACTGTACGCTGTGTGGAGTTGAGCTGTGACTGCTGTGCGCTGTGTGGAGTTGAGCTGTGACTGCTGTGCGCTGTGCCGACAGCTGTGCCAGCTGCACGGCTCCGACTCGGGAAAGCTTCAGCTGGCCGTGGCTTTCGCCGAAACTGACTTCGTCGATGAAGCCTGCACTCTGTTCTCGGTGAGTTGGAAAGACGCTGATCTCGCCCCGTGTGGGGTCTGAGTGAGAAATTACGTGCCAGCTGTCGCGGGAACCGAGAGTTGCCGATCACTGATCAGTCTGCCAATTACTCTGGTCAAACTGCCAATTACTCTGATCAAACTGTCAATTACTCTGATCAAACTGTCAGCTACTCTGATATTGCTGGCCGACCGACTGGTGCAATAGTGTCCTGGCCTCCACCTTTGCTCTGTCGTCATGGTCTATTTTATTGTCATAGTGATACAATATTGCTTATAAAGTTTATATTGCTTTTCCTGGTGGTTTTTCGTACAAATGGGTTATTTTCGGGGCAGCTATCATATGTTGAGGAATCAAAAACTGTTAGGCTGGACGAAGCTGTCAGTTTCGTTGAACAGCTCTAACTAGTGTCTGATTTCTGCGCGAAATACGCCGGGCTCTGCCTTGTGCAGCACGGAGAGATATGAGAAAACAGTCGTCAAAGCCTCGGAGTTCCTTTGCTGACGGTGGGGGATTGGGCCATAGCCCCGGACGTTGGCAGAAGCCATGAACTGGAAAGCAAAAAGAAGATACCAAGCGCCGACTGTGAGTACTCGGCGGCAGCTGTAACCATGGGCTGAGTGTTGCAGAGCTTGTTGCCTTCGCTGTGGGAGCGACTGAAGCCGCACTGTCGCATCCAGGCACGTCAGGGCAGCGCCGATACTCTTCTGAAGATACTCCGGGCGCTGCCTGTTGACACCAGGGCCAGCAACGTCGTCTACTGGGCACTGCTCTCCGTCTATGGTCAGTAGTTAGGCAGGCGGGGCGCGAGCGGAGTGTGGGGGAGGCGAATATTGTGGCGTGTTAAACACGTGCCGGGACCTTTTGACTGTGTGTTAAAGGGACTGTGGCACCTTAGTGAAATTCCAGATTTATAAGGGGCGTTGTTATTGAACGTAATGAATTTGTGTTTTTTCGGCCGAAACATTGCAAATAAATCCACTATTTCGTATTATTTCATTTTTATATTCGTAAAATCTCGACATTAGCGTCACCTCATGGTCTCGTAATGTTTCACGCTTCCATTACACAAGTATTAGCTATGCTGGGCGTCGCGCCACAACTGAATACGTTTACAAATGAAGCGTTTGTAGCCTTAAAAGGCTGCTATTAGGACCCAAAGTGACATTTTTGCTATTTTTCTTCACATATCGAAACATGTTTCACGTTCGAAATTAGACATTGAAGCAAGGTTACAACTACAATCGTCAATACCCAAAATAACGCCTGGCTCAGTGGATCTAAAGAGGTCAATACAAAACATGTCCGCTCAACGGGGTGTGGGCATTACATCACGTTGCCATGGTAACTCATGGTCACCGCATGCCGCGTGGCCACCCTAGGAGAATGGGGTCGACAGGGGGTGAATTTTTACCCTGTTTTCTCCGCGTATGCACGTTTTGGGACAAATGGAATAACTGCCAAGTGGTTTGTTGGTATGCTCTATCACATGGCCAGCTCAGTTCAAATCCAACTGTGAAAGCACCACATTGCCTGTAAGTTCAAATGCACACTCTGGTTCTCATTTTAGACAGTGATCCACTATGTGGATAAATATACGAAATGTTTTGATCAATTACTCGCACCTCATATGATCAATTACTCGCACCTGATATTTTCAGTAATGCTCTGTGGGGAGCGAAGCGGGGCTTGTTGTCATCCCAAGATTTGGCTGGCCCTTGACTCTCGGAGCGGTTCTCGTGTCGTTCACGTGATTCTCTCACTCCCGATTCTGCAATGAATTTAGGAGTCATATCACGCACCGACGTCGCTATTTTTAGCCCACCTGTCACGTGACGTTTGTCCCTACGTCTGACACATCGGCCACTCCCTCAGAGCGGACGGCTGACGTCGACGGCGTGGAGGCTGTTTTGGCGCGTTTACGGCGGGATCAGGCGCGCGGTGGCGCCAAAGTGACGTCACACGCCGAGCAGCTGCTGCAACGGCTGCGGAGTGGGAAGGCTCCGAATCGGGCGGCCCGGACCGACGGTACAGCGGCGAGTCGCCATCGGTAGCCACGCACAGTCATTAAATGATCTCATTGTTGTTCGTCGGCTCTTACTTCCCTGTGGGTTTGACGGTGTAGACACTGACCTACCGGAGCTGGTTTCATCGGTAAAGTCCGTCAGGTCGTGTCGTTGTGGGTTATGTACACGTCGCTGCTTACGGCTGGCAGTCGTAGCATGACCACTGGGCGGAGTCGCAGTCTCAGGCCCCTCTCGCGGGAAGGGTTTTGGGACTGTAGTGGGGGCAGAGGAAACTACCTGTGTGGCAGCTGGCGATGTGGATGGCGTTTAAGCTGTAAAAAAGTCTGTATTTAACAAAGACAATCTTGACAGTTGTAAGATCGGCCATTGCTCGTCTCAGGAGGCGACTAAATAGGCATGCATGGTATGCCTATATCTGCAACCGCTATGGTGGAAGATAGCTTATACGGAATTTTGTTCATACCAGCTGGTGCTCAGTTCTATTTTCAGTGATGCGGATATTGATTCAAAATGACCTTTTATCCTTTCTCTTCTGCTGAGTAACGCACTGTATATTTTTTGTTAACATTCATTTAAGTTTATAAATTGATCAGAAATAGAAATGAAATGTTTGCGTACTCTGACCCCTTGGATCACATGAGAGTGCTGAAGAACATAAAGAGTTTTGGGGTATATCATACTTTCAGATTTATGTTTCACAGAGCATTGAAATGCTACCCCTGAAACCTGCGATAGAAGACTACCTCGGCAGGTTGGAGAGTGGTGCAATACTTCGTCTCGTGGTACTGCAACCTTAGTATTGTTGTTTTGTAAAACGCCCAGACGTAGAGGAACCGTTCAGATGTAGTGAGGATATATCGCTACCAGTTCCGTGATTCGGATTTTCCGACCGCGTTCAAGGAACTCCCCCCGACTAGTCTGGGGTGTCTCTGCTGTGCCCGCAAGTGTACCACGTGTGCATGTCCTCCTGATGTGTGCCGTGACGAACGCCATCATTGGTAGAGGCTCGATATTATGCTCGCGTTCCGAATTATTTCAGTTGCTGGGAGGTTGAGACTGCCCGTTACATGCGTTCAACGAGTGCGAGTATTTGTCACGAGATGCGGCTTCACTAGTGAATCGGGAAGCGTGGAGTTTGGAGACGTCTCCTCGTGATCTTGTAGCGTTGATGGTGACATCAGGCGACGCCTACTATCCGGTGAGAGTGCAGCAGTGCCCAAAATAGGTTTTGGCTGGGTGTGAGTGGAAATTGCTCGGATGTATGGGGTGAGTGGAAATTCCTAAATGTATGGCGGAGGAAAAATTTAGTTTGGGTACTGGTGGTAACCTCGAGCCCTTGTTTGAACTGAGGTGGATTTTCTTTTTTTTAGTAATATTTTTAAATATCCCCAACAGATTGTTTGCATTTGTGAAATTTGGGTTAGCAGGTAATCTTTCGCTGAACCCCTGATGCAGTTTTTTAAGGAGTTGGTGAATTTACAATAAAAACTTTTAGGGGCCTCTGGACCAACCTCGGGGAAAACTCTGGGAGCCACCAGAGTGTTGGGGGCTTCCTGACCAACTCTGGTCCCCTCCTCCACAACCAGTCTAAGGGCCCCTGAGACGAATATCGGAGCCCCCTTAGACCAACTTGGAGGGGCCTCCGGATCGGCAGGTGGTGAAATGAAGGGATTTTTTGCATACCTGTTAAATTATTATCTAAGCATACACTGTTGTTTTCTGTCGGGACACGTCCCTCCTTCCTTACCTATAGCTATCTGAATTTTGGAGGCCACTCCTGACCTCATCACTGCCTTGTAACCTTGTGGCGGCGAGCCTTGGTTTCTTACTACCAGACGAAACTAAACTTTCTACCATGGCATAAACTCTGATTTGCCAAGTTTTTTTTTTCCTGTATTCCCTTTTTCTATATACTCTTTATGGTTGCTGCTTTTATATATGAAGTACTACGCCTTTTCGTTGTTTTTTTTCGTTACAATCAGAGGCGCGGCGGGTTGGGCGTGGAGCACTATATTTAATTTCGTCGCATCGCTTGCCGGTCGTGGCAATAATTTGATTTAAAATTGTTAATTTATTTTTAAATCCTTTAGACTAGAAATTATCACTAAAGCACACCAGAGGGAGACTAATGTTTTGTCATAACGATACGAACGTTTAAAAGCCTAGATGCCGCTTTTATTTATAGATGTAAGACGGCGATTTGGAGTCCACGCCGTAGACCGCCTAAAAGTGTCGATGTTTGGGGTAACTGGATGCATTCTTGTTGAAAATCATTTAATGAAATGTGGTTTCATGTTTTAAGTCCGGACACTTTGTTGACTTAATATACGTTTGTTGGGTGTGGGGTGTGTGGTGGATTTGGGTGTCGGGCGTGGACGCGATGAGGGCTGTTGGTAAATTATTTTTTTGAATAATGGTTTTTTACCCATGTAAATATGTGCTTGATACAATTTAGTATTGCTTTTAAAAAGATGACAATGGTTTTCTTTTGGTCCGAATAAAAGTTTTTCAGGACGTGCTGAGTTGTGCGTATGTTTCCGAATGTTTTTCAAGGGTGTTTTGGACAGGCTGGGTGTTTTCCCCCATCTTGTGGTGGTGGATTTGTGGGGTGTTCCCATTGGATTTTTCCGGTGGGGGGGGGCCGGCGTTTGCCCGGCGATTTTGTGTCTGAATCGGTGGTTGGTGCGGTTATTGGCTGATAATGATTTTTAAGCGTGGTTTGATTTTGTATTTGGCTTTGTGGACTTGGTGGTGGACTGGCTTTGTGTGTTTGTTGAATTAATGGGTGTATTTTGTGAGAAATGTGCTGGAGTGCAGTAGTTCTTTGTTGCTGTGCTTGCATTACCCTGGAGGTTTCACCTCCGTGCTAGTCACATCCAATAGGCGTAGTTCCCCGGCCTAGTTCAGATGTTGAAAAGATCGCCCCTGCCGTGTTACTGTCGTCGGCGGAGGCCGGGTCACCGAGGGATGAGCCAAGTGTTGTTGAGTGAATTATATGCCGATCGCAAGGCTATGATTTTTTAGGGATGTACTGTACCATTTTGATGACCATGGAGATAGTTTTTTATGAACGTTATGAATAATGGATGAGGAAAAGCAACCCAATGCTCATTATTCAACAAAGTCCGAAAAAGTAAAAGGACATCTGTAGCGCGGCTCTAGATGTATTTTTTCCACACTTCGTCATACTGTTTTATACAATGAGCATAAGGCTGTTTTTCTTTATCACTGCGCCATTTGGGCTCTGTCTGAGTTAGGGATGTAATGTAGTACCAGGCTGTGATGGGAATCGCTCGTCCGGGAGCCCCGACGAGTCGTTGCACTTTGGTGCGAGAATAAACTAATATTTTGGACTGTCGTACTGGCACCCTTTACTTTAGTGTGGTAAAACCGGAGAACAGACTCATCTTTCTACAGTTTTCTTTGAATTTACCGTTAGAAGCACTCCGAAATCACAAGTCGTAAAGAGGCCTCAGAAGAAATGTGAGAACCAACGCACATATCACGAGCCCCCAAGAACACAACAGAAAGTTTGCGTAGAAATTCGTATTAAGTCATTATTAGCAGAACAGTAACAAGAATATACTCTCTGGCAGATCCTCAGTTAACAACACCCAACAGACACTGCACAGCATTATTGTTCGATTCCAGAGATTGCAAGGGCGAGCTGAGCTCCTGCTATCACGCCGCTGTCGTCCCAAATCAACATCGCGGGTGGCAAGAACAACCCAACTGAGCTTCTCGATTGTCACTTGCACAGACGGCAGCGAGTGCAAGTTAGACAGCATCCACAACCTCAGATTAGGCTTCCTGTTTCAATCTTCATCTCGATTATCTTTTTCCCCTCGGACCACGAACAGATGGCGTAATTTCCGGTTTCAAACAAGGCCCGTTCATGCCCGAAGCCGGTTGACCAGAATGAATGTTAGGCGGGGTTACCGGATGGGTGCGGATAGAATCTCCGGCACTCGTGATTGTTTTGTTCCCATGCTGGGCTTCTGCGCGGCGGGCTGCCCTCAGTGTCGATTGACAGTCCTCTATTCGTCGTCTCAATTACACACAGGTTAGTCATTTCGACGTACCCGCGTAGACTCGAAACTTGAAAAAGTTAGGTGTGAAAAGGATCGGAGCAGAAAATAATTAGTACGAGTCATACCGTATACCCGTGAGAATTAGACAGCATAGTTGATGACACGAGTAAAAGAAAACGGGGCGTGTCGACTGAGGCAAACAGACCCCGTACTGTCCCGTCTCGCCAGTGAATCCACACTGGGGAAGAAGTGACGTGCATCGTTAGTGGGAAAATGGTGGCCCTAGCCACTTTATATCAGGCAAGCCGTCGTCACATCAGCTGATGTATGCATGGCGTATGCTGACACCAAATGGCCCAGGAGAACGAAACTCAACACCGCCTGAATCAACCCAGAAGCAGCGAATGATGTTGCTGAGGCCATCCGAGTCTACTAGAGCTGCCACCAATGAATTCTTGGAGGACAGATCATGAACCAGACACAGCGAATGCTGTCGCTGTGACAAGCCGAATATACAAGAGCTGCCACCAATGAGTCCTTGGAGGATCGATCTTGACCCAGACGAAGCGGATGCGGCCGTTGTGGTAGACCGAGTCTACTAGAGCTGCCGCCAGAATCCTTGGATGCTCGATCAATCAACGAACTCATCAGGTGGGCTTAAGTATGGCAATAGAAAAAAACAGGGAATGAAGCCCGTACAAAGACGACAGGCTAGTTCAATATCAGTGAAGAGCCGTGAAGCTTAACGACGCACCAACAGCTAATGTCATGCGGCATCGCCAACTCTCACTGTTGGAAGGGTATATCAGAGATGAGGATGTTCTTATCCAGTATTCCCGCCAGGGATTTAAACCCGGGTCAGCGGCGTGGAAGCCCACCGCACTGCCTCTGCGCCACTGCATCCCCTTCATATATCAGTGATAGAGCACTAACTTACCTCACGTGCAAAAGACAGGCTTGATCTGGTGAAGATCCAAGACGCCGACAACAGCCGACCGCTGCCATTGAGAGCTGCCGCATTTGCAAACTGACTGGCCCAAGAGTTTTGGGGATCTAGAGAGAACCAGACTAACACCCGCCCGCAGCTGCACCCATTACCATCGGGTCCTTCTCCTCTTCACATGCGAGGGTCGTAAAAGCCACAAGTTTTGTTGAAATGAGAAGTGAAACTATGCCAAAAGCAAAGTTCTTAATCGAGCTTACTCGAGATTCACATGCTTGTCTCGGGCTCTCAATTGCCCTGGGACTTTGTTACCAAAGCTTCCACATAAGGCAGTGTCGCCATGTTTCTGCAGATGTTCCTATCTCCGGACAACTTTAAAGGGAACGTGGCACCTTCATAACGTGATTTTAACTGAGATAGCCAAGTTGTAAAGCAAGTCGGAAAACCCGGTACTTCATATATTATTTGTCTTGAAACTCGATATTTCCGTAGAAAAAAGCTAAAACCTACCTGACACCAGTCCCTTCATCAGCCCCTCGCCGGGCGGCCATTGTTGTGAGCTGCTAGTGTGACGACATATGCTGACGTCACGATGAGCATCAGCCAATCGACGTCCTTGAAGCTTTTCAAGTATGGTAGTGGTTGCCAGATCGTGACATCATCCACAGGCTGATATGTATTTCTTTTTCTAGAGGAGTATTTTTTAAATCAAAATATTGAGCTTATTGTACATTTTTCAGAGAAATCATGAGTGTTGTCATTATTTTCGGCTAAAAGTACGCCTAATTGCACTAAATTCCAGGACTCGACCAAGGTGCCACATTCCCTTTAACACAAAATAAAGGCAATACTCGCACAATATTAAGGTAGAATGGGACACAATATCATGTAGAATGGGAATGAAAAACGCGTGAAGGCAAACACGTATGAGTCTTCAGATGTCACACATATCACAAATGTAGGCAAACAGGTCATCACAGGAAGCATTAAAAAAACCTGATCACCGAGGTAAGTCATGGAAGCAGTCAATACACAGAACCAATGTAATACCAATAGGAACACTTCCCGCCTCTACAGACGCATGTAGCAGAAAAAAACCACATCTCGATCACACCAAACCACCTGCACATCATCTTCACAGCGTAGTTATCACTTGACCGCAAATCTCAATGACGTCATTCGACAGCGCACCAATCAGAGCTCGTCTGTGAAATGGCGCATCTGGGCCTCGTGCGCCCTCTGCGCTCTTATGAAGTGTGGGTGGCTCCGCACGTGAGCAACGGAGCCCAGCAGCTGGCGCACGACCTCACTGACATCTAGCGTGTAGTTGGTGAACTTCTCGTGGGCGCCCAGCTCCGGATGTTCGCCCTACACAGAAAGAACGGCGTTACTAAAGCGGCGGAGCCCTGACAAAATAGTCGATGTATCCGTTAAAGTGCGCTTCGTTGGAGGTTTGCGGCAGGACCGGTCGGTTTCACGTTCCACTGGCTTCCAACAATGAATAATGTTTACAGCGGGGGCGCGCAGTCACCGCGAGGTATTTCCCTACATACAGATAAATTTCACATATAAGTGAACCGATCCGACCCAGCCCAACCGTCATACTGATGAAACGTTTGCATCACCGCAAACAGGTGTCGTATTGGAATGAAACTTGCACTTATGGGCAGAGGCGTGAATTCAGCTAAGTAAAAAGGTATCACGAAGTCGAACAAAACAGAACACCTACTCACGAGAGGCATGTGTTTCCCAGAACCTTGCGACAACCTCCGAAAACTTCTGACGCTAGAAAAGAGAAATATTCTTTGACAAATACGTCCGTATTTCCAAAGAGTTCTTTTATTGTAGTCCGTGGAGATTGAACCAAAGATATGATTTATTCAGAAAGCTCAAAAAGAAAAATCAAATCAAACTATCTATGCAATTATTATCCTTGTCTATTTTTGTCATTGTCTTGCTTGTAAATGGGTTTAGGTACATCATTCATTTATCGCCCCTGGGCTTACTGTGCGATTTCGTAGCGCGTATGTTACAGAAGCCATAAAAATAAGTTAACCTTCCCTTCTCACCTTGAAACAGAAACGTTCGCTCGGATACACCAACAGATGCGTTTTTTCTGGTTTACAATGTCTACTCTAGTAGAAAAAACCTCACCAAACAACAGCAGAATCGGGGAAGTATCGTGCATTCTCATTCTGCAACTAACCACCATATTCCAACATACCTTTGCTCATTACGAAAGGTCTCACAAAGCTTACGTTTAACTCCCAGGACTCAATCACATATACACGAGCCAATAAAACTTGGGTCCAACAATTCACCAAAAACACAGCCGGCTCGTCATCAGCTCGATCGGCACCCACCTCGTTTTGCGGCTGGAGTTTGCTGTTGTCTTCCCAGGTGGTGTAGTGGAGGCCGCGCAGGCGGGCCAGGTCCTGGTAGCAGTGTTTGTCCTCGCAGTGGTAGAGCTCGTAGACGGCGGCCCAGTCGGGCAGCAGCAGCATGTGGGTCAGCCCGGCGCCGTGCATGCCCACCAGCACGTCCGAGGAGGCCACCTGACGCACCTGCTCCAGGAACGGCACCGCGTGCGAGAACGACGCCTGCCGGGTCACGCGGGGTCAGTGGTAGAACGTCACCTGCCGGGTCAGACGGGGTCAGTAGTAGAACGTCACCTGCCGGGTCAGACAGGGTCAGTAGTAGAACGTCACCTGCCGGGTCAGACGGGGTCAGTAGTAGAACATCACCTGCCGGGTCAGACGGGGTAGTGGTAGAACGTCACCTGACGGGTCAGACGGGGTCAGCGGGGCTGAGGGACAGGACGTCACTGCCGGGCCAGACGGGGTCAGCGGGGCCGGAGGAGAGGACCCCACCCGCCAGGGTCATATGGGGTCGCCCACTCTTTCTCTTTTGAAAGGGCTTCTCGCTACACGTCGGTACTACCTCCACACCAGTCTACCAGCCCACCTGGACCACCTCTATCTTGTGCGGCAGCTCACCTTAACTACCTCCACACCAGTCTACCAGCCCACCTGGACCGCCTCTATCTTGTACGGCAGCTCACCTTAACTACCTCCACACCAGTCTACCAGTCCACCAGGACCGCCTCTATCTTGTACGGCAGCTCACCTTAACTACCTCCACACCAGTCTACCAGCCCACCAGGACCGCCTCTATCTTGTACGGCAGCTCACCTTAACTACCTCCACACCAGTCTACCAGCCCACCTGGACCGCCTCTATCTTGTGCGGCAGCTCACCTTAACTACCTCCACACCAGTCTACCAGCCCACCTGGACCGCCTCTATCTTGTACGGCAGCTCACCTTAACTACCTCCACACCAGTCTACCAGCCCACCTGGACCACCTCTATCTTGTACGGCAGCTCACCTTAACTACGCCCGCGCCAGTCCACCCGCTCACCTTGACCACCTCTACGTCCGGCAGCTGGCGCAGGGCGCGCAGGATGGCGTTCTCGTTGAGCACGCGTCTGTGGCGGGACTGGCGAGAGATCCAGAGCACGCGCACCGTGTGGTCGGCCAGCACCGTGCGGGAGGGGATGCCCAGTCGGTGCAGCACGTGCCGCGAGAAGGCGTGGAACAGCCCGCTCCGCTCACAGCCCGGGATCTGAACACGCCAGTCAGGTCAGGGCAGGGGCGTACTCAGGGCCACCGCCCGCGGGGGAGATTAACGAGTACGCGGAAATGTTTGTGGATGCTATGTGACCGTCGTAGTCGGTGAGCCCTAATTTCCACCCAAAACATTAGATGATCGTCACATTTGAGCACATTGGAAAGAAAATAATACATTTAGAAGGCTGAAAGCTTTATTAACAATACAAGTTGACCTTGCTAGTAGACATACTAGAGATCTGAGAATCCCTAGGTCCTGATTCGCTAGGGAATGTTTGAAAACATCAGTGGCCAACAGCTCTCTGTTGCCGGGGATGCCGGGTGCAGCTCCCTGCTCCAGATACCGGGTGGTTTGCGCCACGGCAGGAAAGAGCGGCTAGAATTGGCCAGCTGCAGGGTACACGCACCAGCGGTGTATTGTAGAAGAGGCCGAAGATCATCCTTGGTGGTAGCGGGAACACCAGGTCCCGGAAACACACCCTCCTGCCGATGACGTCACCCAGCGTCCACACCGGCCGATCCGTAAACACCTGCACAACACGGCAGGGTGAGCCATGAAACCCGTAATGACGCCACCCAGCGTGGTCAGTCATGAAACCTGTAGCGACGTCACCCACCGTTCAGGCAGTATACCAACCGAACACGGCACTAGCAGAAGGAGGGGTCACATATTCCGGCATGACAGAATCTGAGGCCAGCAATGGAATATCCAATATAAGCAAACATCGATCTCTAGATTTGACCTCTGGGCCCCGAGTTTTCCGCTGCTGCCGGTGCAGCTGTGCGGAGGTATTGTCTAGCTGAGCAGGGTGCTTGTTATCAGGTATTATAACAGTATATCGGGGAGGGGCAAGGAACTCTAGGAGCAAGCTCTTATAAGCAAAACTAAAGATTATCAATTACCAAGACTGCCACGATTACAGTTATCAATTTTACTTCGATGCGAAGTGATACAATACGTATCTATCACAGATAAAAAAGTTTGGAAAGCACAGATTAAGGATGGAGTTTTCTAGCTGAAATCTTTCAACATAAATACAGAAAAAGAGCAACAATTTAAAACATGGGCCACGATTAACACTGGTAGGGGGGGGCAATGAGACATACCGAAAATCCATTCATCGCTTCCCCTAAAAATACTGCGGGGACCGATTTTATTGGGGCAAATTCTGGAGTACTCTGTGCCTGCAGTATTTCTCACCAGTGCGGCACACTCACCTGGAACATGGGCTGGAAGTTGGAGCGGTACGGCACGTTCTCCCAGATCAGCACCTGCTTATCTCGGCCGAAGGTGCCAGGGTGGTGCGCGTGGCCTGTTTCGTTCAGGTGTTGGCTGGCGTAGAGGTTGAGGAAGTCACAGAAGTGGTGGTACATGCTGACCGCTGGGGGCAGACCGCGACAGTCACCGGTCAGCGCAGATACTGACAAACCATGCAGGAACAGGCGCGCCTACGCGCATAAACTTTCCCAACCGAGAAATACTGATAGATCTGTCCAGAAGTGTGATTCATTTAAAGGTTTCCTTTGCTGGTCCCTTGAACAACATACAAAAAACAGAGAGGCACCTCTCAAAACATAGCATGCATTCAAACTCGATTCAATTGCTCCAACCAGCTAATGAGTGGTCAAATGCAGAGAATCAACAGAATTAGAAGTTTCTTGGTAAGTAATGAAGAAGTGTCAATGCTCCCCATTTTTTTCGCAGAAACAGTGATTCTACAATAATTAGCTTGCCACATCAGCTTCCAGAGGTGACTTCCCCAGGGCAAATTTCCACGACTCCGCAGCTGCGTACCAGCGTCGATTTTCATGATGTAGGTGGGAGTGGTGACGACCATGTCGCACTGCTCCTCCTCCAGCCGGCCACTCTGCACCAGGTGCTGCAGCTCCGGCGACCACGACTGCAGCGCGCTCATAAACTCCAGCTCAGACTCCAGCCGCTCCCGGTCCACCCTGAGACAGGGGCAGGGAGGGGGTCACCACAGCGCGCTCATAAACTCCAGCCTCTCCCGGTCCACCCTGAGACAGGGGCAGGGAGGGGGTCGCCACAGCGCGCTCATAAACTCTAGCCTCTCCCGGTCCACCCTGATACAGGGGCAGGGAGGGGGTCGCCACAGCGCACTCATACCTCCAGCCTCTCCCGGTCCACCCTGAGACAGGGGCAGGGAGGGGGTCGCCACAGCGCACTCATACCTCTAGCCTCTCCCGGTCCACCCTGATACAGGGGCAGGGAGGGGGTCGCCACAGCGCGCTCATAAACTCTAGCCTATCCCCCTCTACTCTGAGACAGGGGCAGGGAGGGAGTCACCACAGCGCACTCATACCTCTAGCCTCTCCCGGTCTACCCCGATACAGGGGCAGGGAGGGGGTCACCACAGCGCACTCATAACCTCTAGCCTCTCCCGGTCCACCCTGATACAGGGGCAGGAAGGGGGTCGCCACAGCGCACTCATACCTCTAGCCTCTCCCGGTCCACCCTGTTACAGGGGCAGGGAGGGGGTCGCCACAGCGCACTCATACCTCTAGCCGCTCCCGGTCCACCCTGAGACAGGGGCAGGGAGGGAGTCACCACAGCGCACTCATACCTCTAGCCTCTCCCGGTCCACCCTGATACAGGGGCAGGGAGGGGGTCGCCACAGCGCACTCATACCTCTAGCCTCTCCCGGTCCACCCTGAGACAGGGGCAGGGAGGGGTCGCCACAGCGCACTCATACCTCTAGCCTCTCCCGGTCCACCCTGATACAGGGGCAGGGAGGGGGTCGCCACAGCGCACTCATACCTCTAGCCTCTCCCGGTCCACCCTGAGACAGGGGCAGGGAGGGGGTCGCCACAGCGCACTCATACCTCTAGCCTCTCCCGGTCCACCCTGAGACAGGGGCAGGGAGGGGGTCGCCACAGCGCACTCATACCTCTAGCCTCTCCCGGTCCACCCTGATACAGGGGCAGGGAGGGGGTCGCCACAGCGCACTCATACCTCCAGCCTCTCCCGGTCCACCCTGATACAGGGGCAGGGAGGGGTCGCCACAGCGCGCTCATAAACTCCTAGCCTATCCCCCTCCACTCTGAGACAGGGGCAGGGAGGGAGTCACCACAGCGCACTCATACCTCTAGCCTCTCCCGGTCCACCCCGATACAGGGGCAGGGAGGGGGTCGCCACAGCGCACTCATACCTCTAGCCTCTCCCGGTCCACCCTGTGACAGGGGCAGGGAGGGGGTCGCCACAGCGCACTCATACCTCTAGCCTCTCCCGGTCCACCCCGATACAGGGGCAGGGAGGGGGTCACCACAGCGCGCTCATACCTCTAGCCTCTCCCGGTCCACCCTGATACAGGGGCAGGGAGGGGGTCGCCACAGCGCACTCATACCTCTAGCCTCTCCCGGTCCACCCTGAGACAGGGGCAGGGAGGGAGTCACCACAGCGCACTCATACCTCTAGCCTCTCCCGGTCCACCCTGATACAGGGGCAGGGAGGGAGTCACCACAGCGCACTCATACCTCTAGCCTCTCCCGGTCCACCCCGACAGGGGCAGGGAGGGGTCACCACAGCGCACTCATACCTCTAGCCTCTCCCGGTCCACCCTGTGACAGGGGCAGGGAGGGGTCGCCACAGCGCACTCATACCTCTAGCCTCTCCCGGTCCACCCCGATACAGGGGCAGGGAGGGGGTCACCACAGCGCACTCATACCTCTAGCCTCTCCCGGTCCACCCCGATACAGGGGCAGGGAGGGGGTCGCCACAGCGCACTCATACCTCTAGCCTCTCCCGGTCCACCCCGATACAGGGGCAGGGAGGGGGTCACCACAGCGCGCTCATACCTCTAGCCTCTCCCGGTCCACCCCGATACAGGGGCAGGGAGGGGGTCACCACAGCGCACTCATACCTCTAGCCTCTCCCGGTCCACCCCGATACAGGGGCAGGGAGGGGGTCACCACAGCGCACTCATACCTCTAGCCTCTCCCGGTCCACCCTGAGACAGGGGCAGGGAGGGGGTCACCACAGCGCACTCATACCTCTAGCCTCTCCCGGTCCACCCTGATACAGGGGCAGGGAGGGGGTCGCCACAGCGCACTCATACCTCTAGCCTCTCCCGGTCCACCCTGAGACAGGGGCAGGGAGGGGGTCGCCACAGCGCACTCATACCTCTAGCCTCTCCCGGTCCACCCTGAGACAGGGGCAGGGAGGGGTCGCCACAGCGCACTCATACCTCTAGCCTCTCCCGGTCCACCCTGAGACAGGGGCAGGGAGGGAGTCACCACAGCGCACTCATACCTCTAGCCTCTCCCGGTCCACCCTGATACAGGGGCAGGGAGGGGGTCGCCACAGCGCACTCATACCTCTAGCCTCTCCCGGTCCACCCTGATACAGGGGCAGGGAGGGGGTCGCCACAGCGCACTCATACCTCTAGCCTCTCCCGGTCCACCCTGATACAGGGGCAGGGAGGGGTCGCCACAGCGCACTCATACCTCTAGCCTCTCCCGGTCCACCCTGATACAGGGGCAGGGAGGGGTCACAGCACTCATACCTCTAGCCTCTCCCGGTCCACCCTGATACAGGGGCAGGGAGGGGGTCGCCACAGCGCACTCATACCTCTAGCCTCTCCCGGTCCACCCCGATACAGGGGCAGGGAGGGGGTCGCCACAGCGCACTCATACCTCTAGCCTCTCCCGGTCCACCCCGATACAGGGGCAGGGAGGGGGTCGCCACAGCGCACTCATACCTCTAGCCTCTCCCGGTCCACCCTGATACAGGGGCAGGGAGGGGGTCACCACAGCGCACTCATACCTCTAGCCTCTCCCGGTCCACCCTGAGACAGGGGCAGGGAGGAGTCGCCACAGCGCACTCATACCTCTAGCCTCTCCCGGTCCACCCTGAGACAGGGGCAGGGAGGGGGTCACCACAGCGCACTCATACCTCTAGCCTCTCCCGGTCCACCCTGATACAGGGGCAGGGAGGGGGGTCACCACAGCGCACTCATACCTCTAGCCTCTCCCGGTCCACCCTGAGACAGGGGCAGGGAGGGAGTCGCCACAGCGCACTCATACCTCTAGCCTCTCCCGGTCCACCCTGTGACAGGGGCAGGGAGGGGTCGCCACAGCGCACTCATACCTCTAGCCTCTCCCGGTCCACCCTGAGACAGGGGCAGGGAGGAGTCGCCACAGCGCACTCATACCTCTAGCCTCTCCCGGTCCACCCTGAGACAGGGGCAGGGAGGGGGTCGCCACAGCGCACACATACCTCTAGCCTCTCCCGGTCCACCCTGATACAGGGGCAGGGAGGGGGTCACCACAGCGCACTCATACCTCTAGCCTCTCCCGGTCCACCCTGATACAGGGGCAGGGAGGGGGGTCACCACAGCGCGCTCATACCTCTAGCCTCTCCCGGTCCACCCTGAGACAGGGGCAGGGAGGGGGTCACCACAGCGCACTCATACCTCTAGCCTCTCCCGGTCCACCCTGATACAGGGGCAGGGAGGGGGTCACCACAGCGCGCTCATACCTCTAGCCTCTCCCGGTCCACCCTGAGACAGGGGCAGGGAGGAGTCGCCACAGCGCACTCATACCTCTAGCCTCTCCCGGTCCACCCTGAGACAGGGGCAGGGAGGGGGTCGCCACAGCGCACACATACCTCTAGCCTCTCCCGGTCCACCCTGAGACAGGGGCAGGGAGGGGGTCAGCACAGCGCGCTCATAAACTCTAGCCTCTCCCGGTCCACCCTGAGACAGGGGCAGGGAGGGAGTCACCACAGCGCACTCATACCTCTAGCCTCTCCCGGTCCACCCTGAGACAGGGGCAGGGAGGGGGTCACCACAGCGCACTCATACCTCTAGCCTCTCCCGGTCCACCCTGATACAGGGGCAGGGAGGGGGTCACCACAGCGCACTCATACCTCTAGCCTCTCCCGGTCCACCCTGAGACAGGGGCAGGGAGGGGGTCACCACAGCGCACTCATACCTCTAGCCTCTCCCGGTCCACCCTGATACAGGGGCAGGGAGGGGGTCCCCACAGCGCGCTCATACCTCTAGCCTCTCCCGGTCCACCCTGAGACAGGGGCAGGGAGGGGGTCGCCACAGCGCACTCATACCTCTAGCCTCTCCCGGTCCACCCTGAGACAGGGGCAGGGAGGGGGTCGCCACAGCGCACACATACCTCTAGCCTCTCCCGGTCCACCCTGAGACAGGGACAGGGAGGGGGTCAGCACAGCGCGCTCATAAACTCTAGCCTCTCCCGGTCCACCCTGAGACAGGGGCAGGGAGGGAGTCACCACAGCGCACTCATACCTCTAGCCTCTCCCGGTCCACCCTGAGACAGGGGCAGGGAGGGGGTCACCACAGCGCACTCATACCTCTAGCCTCTCCCGGTCCACCCTGAGACAGGGGCAGGGAGGGAGTCACCACAGCGCACTCATACCTCTAGCCTCTCCCGGTCCACCCTGATACAGGGGCAGGGAGGGGGTCGCCACTGCGCACTCATACCTCTAGCCTCTCCCGGTCCACCCTGAGACAGGGGCAGGGAGGGGTCGCCACAGCGCACTCATACCTCTAGCCTCTCCCGGTCCACCCTGATACAGGGGCAGGGAGGGGGTCGCCACAGCGCACTCATACCTCTAGCCTCTCCCGGTCCACCCTGAGACAGGGGCAGGGAGGGGGTCACCACAGCGCGCTCATACCTCTAGCCTCTCCCGGTCCACCCTGTGACAGGGGCAGGGAGGAGGTCGCCACAGCGCACTCATACCTCCAGCCTCTCCCGGTCCACCCTGAGACAGGGGCAGGGAGGGGGTCGCCACAGCGCACTCATACCTCTAGCCTCTCCCGGTCCACCCTGAGACAGGGGCAGGGAGGGGGTCGCCACAGCGCACTCATACCTCTAGCCTCTCCCGGTCCACCCTGTGACAGGTGCAGGGAGGGGGTCGCCACAGCGCACTCATACCTCTAGCCTCTCCCGGTCCACCCTGAGACAGGGGCAGGGAGGGGGTCACCACAGCGCGCTCATACCTCTAGCCTCTCCCGGTCCACCCTGAGACAGGGGCAGGGAGGGAGTCACCACAGCGCACTCATACCTCTAGCCTCTCCCGGTCCACCCTGATACAGGGGCAGGGAGGGGGTCGCCACAGCGCACTCATACCTCTAGCCTCTCCCGGTCCACCCTGATACAGGTGCAGGGAGGGGGGTCACCACAGCGCGCTCATAAACTCTAGCCTCTTCCGGTCCACCCTGAGACAGGGGCAGGGAGGGGGTCGCCACAGCGCACTCATACCTCTAGCCTCTCCCGGTCCACCCTGTGACAGGTGCAGGGAGGGGGTCGCCACAGCGCACTCATACCTCTAGCCTCTCCCGGTCCACCCTGTGACAGGGGCAGGGAGGGGGTCGCCACAGCGCGCTCATACCTCTAGCCTCTCCCGGTCCACCCTGATACAGGGGCAGGGAGGGGGTCGCCACAGCGCACTCATACCTCTAGCCTCTCCCGGTCCACCCTGTGACAGGGGCAGGGAGGGGTCGCCACAGCGCACTCATACCTCTAGCCTCTCCCGGTCCACCCTGTGACAGGGGCAGGGAGGGGGGTCGCCACAGCGCGCTCATACCTCTAGCCTCTCCCGGTCCACCCTGAGACAGGGGCAGGGAGGGGTCGCCACAGCGCACTCATACCTCTAGCCTCTCCCGGTCCACCCTGAGACAGGGGCAGGGAGGGGGTCGCCACAGCGCGCTCATACCTCTAGCCTCTCCCGGTCCACCCTGAGACAGGGGCAGGGAGGGGTCGCCACAGCGCACTCATACCTCTAGCCTCTCCCGGTCCACCCTGAGACAGGGGCAGGGAGGGAGTCACCACAGCGCACTCATACCTCTAGCCTCTCCCGGTCCACCCCGATACAGGGGCAGGGAGGGGGTCGCCACAGCGCACTCATACCTCTAGCCTCTCCCGGTCCACCCCGATACAGGGGCAGGAAGGGGGTCGCCACAGCGCACTCATACCTCTAGCCTCTCCCGGTCCACCCTGAGACAGGGGCAGGGAGGGGGTCGCCACAGCGCACTCATACCTCTAGCCTCTCCCGGTCCACCCTGAGACAGGGGCAGGGAGGGAGTCACCACAGCGCACTCATACCTCTAGCCTCTCCCGGTCCACCCCGATACAGGGGCAGGGAGGGGTCGCCACAGCGCACTCATACCTCTAGCCTCTCCCGGTCCACCCCGATACAGGGGCAGGAAGGGGGTCGCCACAGCGCACTCATACCTCTAGCCTCTCCCGGTCCACCCTGATACAGGGGCAGGGAGGGGTCGCCACAGCGCACTCATACCTCTAGCCTCTCCCGGTCCACCCTGAGACAGGGGCAGGGAGGGGTCGCCACAGCGCACTCATACCTCTAGCCTCTCCCGGTCCACCCCTGAGACAGGGGCAGGGAGGGGTCGCCACAGCGCGCTCATACCTCTAGCCTCTCCCGGTCCACCCTGAGACAGGGGCAGGGAGGGGTCGCCACAGCGCGCTCATACCTCTAGCCTCTCCCGGTCCACCCTGAGACAGGGGCAGGGAGGGGTCACCACAGCGCACTCATACCTCCAGCCTCTCCCGGTCCACCCTGATACAGGGGCAGGGAGGGGGTCGCCACAGCGCACTCATACCTCTAGCCTCTCCCGGTCCACCCTGAGACAGGGGCAGGGGAGGGGTCGCCACAGCGCACTCATACCTCTAGCCTCTCCCGGTCCACCCTGATACAGGGGCAGGGAGGGGGTCGCCACAGCGCACTCATACCTCTAGCCTCTCCCGGTCCACCCTGAGACAGGGGCAGGGAGGGGGTCGGCACAGCGCACTCATACCTCTAGCCTCTCCCGGTCCACCCTGAGACAGGGGCAGGGAGGGGGTCGCCACAGCGCACTCATACCTCTAGCCTCTCCCGGTCCACCCTGAGACAGGGGCAGGGAGGGGTCGCCACAGCGCACTCATACCTCTAGCCTCTCCCGGTCCACCCTGAGACAGGGGCAGGGAGGGAGTCGCCACAGCGCACTCATACCTCTAGCCTCTCCCGGTCCACCCTGAGACAGGGGCAGGGAGGGGGTCGCCACAGCGCACTCATACCTCTAGCCTCTCCCGGTCCACCCTGAGACAGGGGCAGGGAGGGAGTCGCCACAGCGCACTCGGACCTCTAGCCTCTCCCGGTCCACCCTGAGACAGGGGCAGGGAGGGGGTCGCCACAGCGCGCTCATACCTCTAGCCTCTCCCGGTCCACCCTGATACAGGGGCAGGGAGGGGGTCGCCACAGCGCACTCATACCTCTAGCCTCTCCCGGTCCACCCTGAGACAGGGGCAGGGAGGGGTCGCCACAGCGCACTCATACCTCTAGCCTCTCCCGGTCCACCCTGTGACAGGTGCAGGGAGGGAGTCGCCACAGCGCACTCATACCTCTAGCCTCTCCCGGTCCACCCTGAGACAGGGGCAGGGAGGGGGTCACCACAGCGCGCTCATACCTCTAGCCTCTCCCGGTCCACCCTGAGACAGGGGCAGGGAGGGAGTCACCACAGCGCACTCATACCTCTAGCCTCTCCCGGTCCACCCTGATACAGGGGCAGGGAGGGGGTCGCCACAGCGCACTCATACCTCTAGCCTCTCCCGGTCCACCCTGATACAGGGGCAGGGAGGGAGTCGCCACAGCGCACTCATACCTCTAGCCTCTCCCGGTCCACCCTGAGACAGGGGCAGGGAGGAGGTCGCCACAGCGCGCTCATACCTCTAGCCTCTCCCGGTCCACCCTGATACAGGGGCAGGGAGGGGGTCGCCACAGCGCACTCATACCTCTAGCCTCTCCCGGTCCACCCTGAGACAGGGGCAGGGGAGGGGGTCGCCACAGCGCACTCATACCTCTAGCCTCTCCCGGTCCACCCTGTGACAGGTGCAGGGAGGGAGTCGCCACAGCGCGCTCATACCTCTAGCCTCTCCCGGTCCACCCTGAGACAGGGGCAGGGAGGGGGTCACCACAGCGCGCTCATACCTCTAGCCTCTCCCGGTCCACCCTGAGACAGGGGCAGGGAGGGAGTCACCACAGCGCACTCATACCTCTAGCCTCTCCCGGTCCACCCTGATACAGGGGCAGGGAGGGGGTCGCCACAGCGCACTCATACCTCTAGCCTCTCCCGGTCCACCCTGATACAGGGGCAGGGGAGGGGGTCGCCACAGCGCACTCATACCTCTAGCCTCTCCCGGTCCACCCTGTGACAGGTGCAGGGAGGGGGTCGCCACAGCGCACTCATACCTCTAGCCTCTCCCGGTCCACCCTGAGACAGGGGCAGGGAGGGGGTCGCCACAGCGCACTCATACCTCTAGCCTCTCCCGGTCCACCCTGAGACAGGGGCAGGGAGGGGGTCGCCACAGCGCACTCATACCTCTAGCCTCTCCCGGTCCACCCTGAGACAGGGGCAGGGAGGGGGTCGCCACAGCGCGCTCATACCTCTAGCCTCTCCCGGTCCACCCTGAGACAGGGGCAGGGAGGGGTCGCCACAGCGCGCTCATACCTCTAGCCTCTCCCGGTCCACCCTGAGACAGGGGCAGGGAGGGGGTCACCACAGCGCACTCATACCTCCAGCCTCTCCCGGTCCACCCTGATACAGGGGCAGGGAGGGGGTCGCCACAGCGCACTCATACCTCTAGCCTCTCCCGGTCCACCCTGAGACAGGGGCAGGGAGGGGGTCGCCACAGCGCACTCATACCTCTCTAGCCTCTCCCGGTCCACCCTGATACAGGGGCAGGGAGGGGGTCGCCACAGCGCACTCATACCTCTAGCCTCTCCCGGTCCACCCTGAGACAGGGGCAGGGAGGGGGTCGCCACAGCGCACTCATACCTCTAGCCTCTCCCGGTCCACCCTGAGACAGGGGCAGGGAGGGGTCGCCACAGCGCACTCATACCTCTAGCCTCTCCCGGTCCACCCTGAGACAGGGGCAGGGAGGGGTCGCCACAGCGCACTCATACCTCTAGCCTCTCCCGGTCCACCCTGAGACAGGGGCAGGGAGGGAGTCGCCACAGCGCACTCATACCTCTAGCCTCTCCCGGTCCACCCTGAGACAGGGGCAGGGGAGGGGGTCGCCACAGCGCACTCATACCTCTAGCCTCTCCCGGTCCACCCTGAGACAGGGGCAGGGAGGGAGTCGCCACAGCGCACTCATACCTCTAGCCTCTCCCGGTCCACCCTGAGACAGGGGCAGGGAGGGGTCGCCACAGCGCGCTCATACCTCTAGCCTCTCCCGGTCCACCCTGATACAGGGGCAGGGAGGGGGTCGCCACAGCGCACTCATACCTCCTAGCCTCTCCCGGTCCACCCTGAGACAGGGGCAGGGAGGGGGTCGCCACAGCGCACTCATACCTCTAGCCTCTCCCGGTCCACCCTGAGACAGGGGCAGGGAGGGAGTCGCCACAGCGCGCTCATACCTCTAGCCTCTCCCGGTCCACCCTGAGACAGGGGCAGGGAGGGGGTCACCACAGCGCACTCATACCTCTAGCCTCTCCCGGTCCACCCTGAGACAGGGGCAGGGAGGGGGTCACCACAGCGCGCTCATACCTCTAGCCTCTCCCGGTCCACCCTGAGACAGGGGCAGGGGAGGGGTCGCCACAGCGCGCTCATACCTCTAGCCTCTCCCGGTCCACCCTGAGACAGGGGCAGGGAGGGAGTCGCCACAGCGCGCTCATACCTCTAGCCTCTCCCAGTCCACCCTGAGACAGGGGCAGGGAGGGGGTCACCACAGCGCACTCATACCTCTAGCCTCTCCCGGTCCACCCTGAGACAGGGGCAGGGAGGGGGTCACCACAGCGCGCTCATACCTCTAGCCTCTCCCGGTCCACCCTGAGACAGGGGCAGGGAGGGGGTCACCACAGCGCACTCATACCTCTAGCCTCTCCCGGTCCACCCTGATACAGGGGCAGGGAGGGGGTCACCACAGCGCACTCATACCTCTAGCCTCTCCCGGTCCACCCTGATACAGGGGCAGGGAGGGGGTCGCCACAGCGCGCTCATACCTCTAGCCTCTCCCGGTCCACCCTGAGACAGGGGCAGGGGGAGGGGGTCACCACAGCGCGCTCATACCTCTAGCCTCTCCCGGTCCACCCTGAGACAGGGGCAGGGAGGGGGTCACCACAGCGCGCTCATACCTCTAGCCTCTCCCGGTCCACCCTGAGACAGGGGCAGGGAGGGGGTCACCACAGCGCGCTCATAAACTCCAGCCTCTCCCGGTCCACCCTGAGACAGGGGCAGGGAGGGGGTCACCACAGCGCGCTCATAAACTCCAGCCTCTCCCGGTCCACCCTGAGACAGGGGCAGGAAGGGGGTCACCACAGCGCGCTCATAAACTCCAGCCTCTCCCGGTCCACCCTGAGACAGGGGCAGGGAGGGGGTCACCACAGCGCACTCATACCTCCAGCCTCTCCCGGTCCACCCTGAGACAGGGGCAGGGAGGGGTCACCACAGCGCGCTCATACCTCTAGCCTCTCCCGGTCCACCCTGATACAGGGGCAGGGAGGGGGTCACCACAGCGCGCTCATAAACTCCAGCCTCTCCCGGTCCACCCTGATACAGGGGCAGGGAGGGGGTCGCCACAGCGCGCTCATACCTCTAGCCTCTCCCGGTCCACCCTGAGACAGGGGCAGGGAGGGGTCACCACAGCGCGCTCATACCTCTAGCCTCTCCCGGTCCACCCTGAGACAGGGGCAGGGAGGGGGTCACCACAGCGCACTCATACCTCTAGCCTCTCCCGGTCCACCCTGAGACAGGGGCAGGGAGGGGGTCACCACAGCGCGCTCATAAACTCTAGCCTCTTCCGGTCCACCCTGATACAGGGGCAGGGAGGGGGGTCACCACAGCGCGCTCATAAACTCTAGCCTCTCCCGGTCCACCCTGATACAGGGGCAGGGAGGGGGTCGCCACAGCGCACTCATGCCTCTAGCCTCACCCGGTCCACCCTGAGACAGGGGCAGGGAGGGGGTCGCCACAGCGCACACATACCTCTAGCCTCTCCCGGTCCACCCTGATACAGGGGCAGGGAGGGGTCGCCACAGCGCGCTCATACCTCTAGCCTCTCCCGGTCCACCCTGAGACAGGGGCAGGGAGGGGGTCACCACAGCGCGCTCATACCTCTAGACTCTCCCGGTCCACCCTGATACAGGGGCAGGGAGGGGGTCGCCACAGCACACTCATACCTCTAGCCTCTCCCGGTCCACCCTGAGACAGGGGCAGGGAGGGGGGTCACCACAGCGCGCTCATACCTCTAGCCTCTCCCGGTCCACCCTGAGACAGGGGCAGGGAGGGAGTCGCCACAGCGCGCTCATACCTCTAGCCTCTCCCGGTCCACCCTGAGACAGGGGCAGGGAGGGGGTCACCACAGCGCACTCATACCTCTAGCCTCTCCCGGTCCACCCTGATACAGGGGCAGGGGAGGGGGTCGCCACAGCGCACTCATACCTCTAGCCTCTCCCGGTCCACCCTGAGACAGGGGCAGGGAGGGGGGTCACCACAGCGCGCTCATAAACTTAACCCTCTCCCGGTCCACCCTGAGACAGGGGCAGGGAGGGGGTCACCACAGCGCACTAATACCTCTAGCCTCTCCCGGTCCACCCTGAGACAAGGGCAGGGAGGGGGTCACCACAGCGCGCTCATAAACCCCAGCCTCTCCCCCTCCACCCTGAGACAGGGGCAGGGAGGGGTTCACCACAGCGCGCTCATAAAGTTAACCCTCTCCCGGTCCACCCTGAGACAGGGGCAGGGAGGGGGTCACCACAGCGCGCTCATAAACTCAACCCTCTTTCGGTCCACCCTGAGACAGGGGCAGGGAGGGAGTCACCACAGCGCACTCATACCTCTAGCCTCTCCCGGTCCACCCTGAGACAGGGGCAGGGAGGGGGTCGCCACAGCGCACTCATACCTCCAGCCTCTCCCGGTCCACCCTGTGACAGGGGCAGGGAGGGGGTCAGCACAGCGCGCTCATAAACTCTAGCCTCTCCCCCTCCACTCTGAGACAGGGGCAGGGAGGGGGTACCACAGCGCGCTCATAAACTCCAGCCTCTCCCGGTCCACCCTGAGACAGGGGCAGGGGTAGGGGGTCGCCACAGCGCACTCATACCTCTAGCCTCTCCCGGTCCACCCTGATACAGGGGCAGGGAGGGGGTCGCCACAGCGCACTCATACCTCTAGCCTCTCCCGGTCCACCCTGAGACAGGGGCAGGGAGGGGGTCACCACAGCGCACTCATACCTCTAGCCTCTCCCAGTCCACCCTGATACAGGGGCAGGGAGGGGGGTCGCCACAGCGCACTCATACCTCCAGCCTCTCCCGGTCCACCCTGTGACAGGGGCAGGGAGGGGGTCAGCACAGCGCGCTCATAAACTCTAGCCTCTCCCCTCCACTCTGAGACAGGGGCAGGGAGGGGGTACCACAGCGCGCTCATAAACTCCAGCCTCTCCCGGTCCACCCTGAGACAGGGGCAGGGGTAGGGGGTCGCAGCACACTCATAAACTCCACCCTCTCCCGGTCCATCATGAGACAGGGGCAGGGCGGGTGCGTCGCGACCGTGTGTTTGTAAACTCCATCTCAGGACCTTAAAAAGGTCAACTCAGGAAACTTACGAGAAAACTCACCACGGGCTGGAAAACCTCACACACCCGAGGATTCCAGCACATGTTAACATGTTAAACCCTCCTGAAACTGGAATACTTCTCAGTACGACGCGACACCTCTCCATTAACTGTTGTCCAAGGGAAACATGCGAGCTGCCTGAAACAGAAGGCTGACCAGCCGACCTACCTGCAGAAGCCAGCCACCTGGCCCGGCTTCAGCACGTCCATCTTGTAGCGGAGCATCTCCTCCCGGCGCTTGACCAGCTCGCGGAAGTCGATGCGGATGTTGGAGCCTCTGCAGTACTCCAGCTTGGCGGTGCAGTTCAGCCAAGAGCCTCCCTGTGGCGCGCAGTGAAATGGTTAGCTGGCGGTCCCAGTCAACTCTATCCATCGATAAGTTTCATATATTTTCATCCTCCCTTTCTCAAACTAGTAATAAAGCAGACAAGCTTTGAACACAAGCAACAGGGCCTCATTGAACAAAAATTAGTGCTGACAATGCCTAGGGACGCGAATGGAATATTTGAAGCCCAATTTGGCCAAAACCCGTAAAGCGACATCCTGCAGACCAGCCTACCAAATTCCGAACTGGGTCAACATGAAGCCCAGCTTTCACAAAATACTGAAGCGAACCCAATATCACCAATCGCAATAGCGGAGACGTCTGGAATCTGGTCTCAGGCTAAAAAAGGACGACTTCGCGATTAATGAGAGCTAAATCACAGTAACAAACTCTTGCTGGTACATCTAAAAACGTAGAAACTTTTTCAAGCGCTTGTAAGACTGAAATTAAGCAATGACACGAACAGTTTCTAAATCCGCCGAATATCACAACCACAGCCAACCGCAGTCGCATTTAGGGCCGAAACTAGACAGTGAGACTGCTTTTCATATCAAAGCTGAAGAGGTATAACAAAATGCGTGCAGGTATTCTTGCCCTCAATTATTCCATGAAAAATAACGGACATAGCAGTCAGACATCAGATACCTGCGAGTCTTCCAAGGGAGAACAAAGAGAAAACATGGTGCTCCTTCTCTTTTTGATGTAGCCGAAGTCTGCTTGTTCGTAGAACATTTCCAGCTGCTCTTTTTTCGAAGAAGCCCATCCCTTGCTCTTCCCGTCGCACTCGGGAACGATATAAGACTTGTAGATGGGGCAGTCGTCCTCGTGTCCCCAACACATGTTTTGGTCCAAGTACGGCTGAAAAATCCGCATGGTTAGCATCGGCCAGTGGTAGGGCTATGACCATAGTTAAAAACATAAATGCCAGAACAGTTATATATAGACTTTAACATTCAAATCTTCAGTTCATTAGAAATCAAAGTCTTACGGGCATTATCGAAACATCACAGTATGACAGGTCCATACCCAAGCCGTAGCTAAAACACGTGGTACATTAGTCCATGAGCAATGACATTGCGTAATTAGGGAAGCGTAGCATTTTCCTAAGTCAGAACGTAGCGTAGCGTACTTCGGCGGCATAGCCGTAGCGTAAGCGATCTCTGCCTCCTGTTTCAACCATGGCTTGGTCCCCTGCCGATTTCTCCAGCTAATCCTCAAGCCTAAGAGCGTTCGAGAAAGCGAAACCCAAGCACAACAATGACATCCAACTGTTTGATTCCATCTACGGTCGCAATGAGCTGAGCCTTGCCGCTGATGGCAGTGTTCCGAAAAGCCAATATTCTACCACTGCGCACAAGTCCATCAATTAATGGGATAATATCAGACGTATATCTTAGAGAAGTAAATCAGAGAAAAACTGACAGGCACGATGTGACATTCCGAAATGAATAAATGTTAAAGAAAACCTTCGGTACTCACTTTGAGTTCACAGCTCGCATTTTTTCTACACTCTTCTGCAAAGCCTGGGTGAGTATTCAAATAAAACGGAACATGTTCTGGGTGCAAGGCAAGATCAGACACCAAGCTTCCATTTGCAGCCCAAAGCTTTGACAACACAATTAGTCCAAGACAGAAACATTCAAGGAACCAGGCTAGTCTTGACATATCGGCGAAGACTCGCTAAATGCTCAAGCCACCTGACCTCCTGCCGGGAAAACAAAACATCATGTCATATCCGTACAGATGTACTTCATTTTATTCGTGAATATTTTTTCATTTTGCCACGAAAAACCAGCTAAGTCACCTAACTCCAAACAGCCAACAAGTAAGCCTAATAAGGAGGTACAGACTGGCATCCAAAAGTGAAACCACCTATGGCCCGTGCAAAGCATATGACACATGTGGTTCGGCCTTTAGACAAAGCGGGGTGTTCGGTTCTATACATTTTACAGTTTTTCATTCGCCTCTCGCTCTTGAACCAGGTAGAACGTTTTTTAAACGTTAAATGTATCTGAAAGGTCGTTCTGTCTGCCGTCTCCTGCGATCACACTTAATAAAAACTCTGAACAGAAGACTTATCATACCACAAAATATTTTTGTAGTTGCAGGCTACTGCACAATTCATTCTGGGGTCATAATATGGGATAAGGTGTCCTCCCTCCCTTGAATACTATCTCCGTCAGCGAATAAGAGTCCAGCCAGTACTTATTCTGAAGTACGCAGGTAAAAGAAAACCTACTCACGCACGCAACCTAATTTTACTCATGCAACTTGTCTCGACTTCTTACTATTCTAAAATATACCTGTGTACTTTTAAAAAGCGCTGACTGGACTACTAACCCTCACCCCGGTGGGGGGGTGGTTGGACACCCCCTCGGGTTTTTCCGGCGGCACGAAAAAACGGCGGCGCGCAACGCCACCGTACTTGACGCGCCTTAACCTTGATTAATTCCACAACTTTCCCCAAAATTTTAAGCTAGGGTCATCCCAGGTCAGGTCATCAGTGCAGATCAATTGACCTCACCTCCCGAAATGTTTAAGGTGGCATGAGTAAGAAATGTATGAATTTATCTAATTGAAACTTATACCACATAATGGGCCCACTGAGTGCTACAAAATACTTTCAGAAATTTTTCATATCAATAACCCAGGGTCAGGTACGGATCATGACCTCTCCATTGGAAATACATGGGGAAAACAGGAAATGGGATGTATTTGTGCCGATACAGCTGAGAATACCTTCGTATTCTTCAAATCGTAGTATCCTGGGCCCCTTTCCAGGTTCATAACGCAATTTTTGACCTATGACCTCTGAGAGGTCATCTGGGGCCATTTAAGCAGTTTTCATACTTGGGCCAATAACTTTGCAGGAAATGATGATTCGGTTTTTATTTTGATATCGCTATGATTGGATTGCTATTGCGAGTCGATTGATGTACATATTGACTATGCTAGGTTAAAGAGACTTTGACCTGACCTGAGATCAGGTCGTTTCCGTTTTTTGATCTAACATAGTCATATTATGCATCATTCGATTCGCTGTGACGAGAGGAAGCGAATGGTGCCTAAAATGGACGCTAGAGCCCAAAAATTGTCCTAACATGCAACCTTCTTTGACCTGTTATGACTTCAATATTGCACAGAGCCAAAAATAGCCTGATGTAGTTTCTTCATGAATTTGTATGAGCTATCCAACAGATTTTGTGTTTTTCGCTATTCCGTAATAAAAATATGTTTCAGTATTGGTTGACTTCTTAGGGTAGGGGGAGGTGGTGGAATTTACTACAGCATTAAGGCCAAGGTACACTGCTCATTTTTTGCTTTTTCACTTTCTAATGACGTTTTTTCGCCTTTTTTACTACATTTTCCGTTTTCTCACTTTCGTTTTATCGTTGTGTTTATTGTTTACTTCCTTACCACATCTCTTCTGGGCCTGGTTGCAAATATCAATGTCAAACTAAAATATTTATTGGAAAATTCAGCTAAATGAATAGCAAAAGCAGCATGGAGGCAGGAGAGAAGACCACCCATGGACCATGGGCTGATTCGGGAAACAGGCAACAGGTCATCCCACCTTCTGCCTAAATTGACCTGGTACCTCACCAGACTGCGCTCCCTTGAACCATGGACGGATCTGGGATTTCCTATTGAGAGTGGGAGAAGGATGGCATCTGGTCAGGATGCACCATTCAGGCCAATGGGCGCCAGTTCTTGATGACACAACTAACCAAGGGCGCTAATCCTCTGACCAGAATGCTGATACTCACATTGCTGGGGGAGGGGGAAGCGATCTCTCAAGGGGCATCATCGGCCTTTCAGGGGACGTCAAGACCCAATCAGAGGGAAGGGGGCAAGTGCCCATTTTACCACCCTCTGGATCTGCCTATGTCAACCAGAATGCAAAAGTCCAGGCACCTGCAATTTCATCACATCCCCAACATCAACATACCATATATGTGTACCATTTGAGTGTAATATCTGCCTATCCCTTTTTGATAGTTTCCATGCAGTGGCAGATACAGAGCGAGGGCTAGGGCCTCAAGCCCCTGGAGTATTATGTGCCTATAGCTAATGCATAGGCTGAGTCTGATCTGAGGCATTAGTGTGTGGTACTTGAGCCCCCCCAAATAAAGTCTTGGATTTGCCACTGACTATGTGCATGTATATATTGCCAAATTCCACAATTAGACCTTCCTGGCATACAAAATCAAATCAACATGGCTTCAATATTTGATTACCCATGTCCCACAGCTGCATATACTCCAGTAATGATTATAGCAATGTCCAAATACTCATAAACAATGGTCAAAAAGCAAATAGGCCAACAAAAGTTCAAATATTTAAACTTAATAGTTTTTTGCTTTCTTGCTTTTTTAACCACATTCTATTGGTTCATTAGGATGTTTTTTTCACTTTTCATGACATTTTCTGCTTTCTCATTTTGTGCAGTGTAGCTTGGCCAATGCATTTCAATGGTGCAAATATGCTTGTGGTGATTACAAAACAAAAGTATGTCATTAAAAGTGTGCAGTGTAGTCAGTACTAACTCAAATATCTGAAGCTCCCTAGATACAAACCAACAGGAATATGAGATTTCCTGTGATCTCCTCCTCCATTGAAATTTGAGCCAGAAATTGTGATTCAGAAGCCCGGGTCGCGCCTACCATACTGCCCAGGTCTATTATCACATTTTAGGCAGTGTCTACCAGATTTTGCACTCACAGCTATCATAGGTACCCCAAGCATTTTCACATGTAACAGGAATTCCCACACTAAAGGTCACCCACACATGACACAAGCACATCAAACAGACAACAGCTTCACTAGTCTGACAGAACACATTTCAATTTGTGGCAGGAGTGATCAACAACTCAAATTGCCTGCCAAGCAATGCTATCTATCACTGTACCCTCAAATGTGGCCTTCAAGGCCAGGATGGACTCACACCAATCTGACCTTAAATACACAATTCCAGACACTTAATTAACTTTGGCAAGAAGTTTACTGGACTAGACACTCAGGAGCGGACACAGACCTGAGTTTGGGGGGCAAACCCATGTCTGCTTCTCCTCCTGGGGGAGGGGAGTGGGACATGCAATTTGGCTGCTCTACAGACCTAGTACCTATAAGCTACCTCTCCAAGAACATAATCACTCTCCTGGAGGGTGGGAGTGAAGATTTAATTGTTCAACAGACCTAGTTTTAACACCTTTTTCAAACATTTCTCCGGCTTAATGGGGGTTAAAACATAGTTTGGCCCCCTTCCAGCACTTTGGGGGCATTACCAGAATGCCCCCGTGTCCGCCAACGCAGATACTACAGGCTGTTAGAAGCCTGCTAAGTAAAAGTATATTGGTTAGAAGCGCAAAGGTATCTCAATCTTGATTAGAAGCCTTAGTCTGATAACCACACGGTGCAAGGTATACGGTGTGTACGAGAATAATGATAAATAATAATAGGTTTGCTGTGGTATTATTTTGCTAATTTGTCCGTGCTTTCCTTGTTTCAGTTATACTGCAATCGTGAAAAACACAAAAGCCATAACAAATAAAATGCAACCTTCCCACATCTCCTCGTCTATTACCCTGACCTTCCCACCTTAAGTAAAGGTATCTTGCTTCCCACCTATCTCTTTTTACTCTTAAAGGGACATTGTCGCAAAAATTTTTATTGGCTAGATCAAAAGGTTACAAAAAGTTGTTTCAGAAGTCATATTCTCATTTTTGCAAATTCAGGCTCAAAATGCCTAAAAATCGGCCTCAAAGTCAACATTTATAGACGACTTTACCGAGTCCTTATGGTAACGATAAAGTGACGTAGACCCGGCTATAGCTATCAATTTATATATGAAAAAATGTCAAACATTTCTTTTAAAGCAATTCAGTAGCTAAAACCTATAACATCAAAAATTATTCTATAAAAATATATTTCCAAAACGCTTTTGAAAGAGAAATATAGGACTTTAAAGAAATATCATCAACCAATCAGAAGCCCAGTCCTTATAGGATCTGGTCACGTGGGCTTATCTTACATCAATGTGATGTCATCATGGCTACCAATGAACTATCGATATTCACCATTTCAAAAACCGCGGCAAACGCGAAGATATGAATACAAATTCTATAACACTAATTAGCGCTGCGGTCAGGCCCGAATACCCTAAAGATTATAATTGATAATTGTTCGTTATTGCATGATTGCATTGCAGCTAAAATGATTCAATAAAAAGATACGGGTAGCGCCATCCAGAAGAGCCTCCTTTGAGGCATGAAGAAAGCTTTGGGTGGTTTTTCGGACGAGGAGATTGTCGCCTCTCCGGTCTCGTGGATCAACATATCGTCGGTAATCTGCACGTAGAATATTTTGAGCCTTTGATGTGGTCAATTGAGATTTTCTTAGAGGTAAAAAATCTATGCGTGAAAAGTTAATGAAACAATTTGAATTTTTGCCATCCATCTTTGCTGGCCACCAATGCTTATTGAGGTTTTGTTTAGTGAGTGTAGTGAGTTAGTCAAACACTAATCCTATCAAGTATGGGCAATGCATTTAATGTTCCTGTTCTGCATTAATTAGGTCCATGAAGTTGCCAAAAAGCAAATTGTATGCTTAATTGATAACTATTCATTTTGGCCCACTGTTATAGCTGTGGTCTCGTTTCGTCTGTCAACACCAATCAGCGAGCAGCATTGAGTCCCAGTCTGCAAAGTATGGCAGCAGGCTAGACGAGTCACACCAGCCACCTAAAATCATTGCACTGCCAGACACCAAATATTCACACCAAACTGCTATATACCATAGAGAAAAATGCACCCTTTCCTACCCACACAATGCAATGCTACCTCTTGTATTAGTTAGTTAAATACTTGTTATAAGGTCCCCTCTTGTATCTTTATAACTATTCAGCCATTATTTGTTTGGTTTTCAGTGTCACCTTCCTTGCACCAGTCTGGGAAATTCACACCAGGTTGATGAACTTCACACCACTCACTCTTGTCTCCTAGGGCACTCACCCTGACGAGATCTCGTTGAAAATGCCATACTTTGCACACTGGATTGAGTCTATGTCACATGGCTATAGCCTCTCCCTGAGAAACAATCTTAGAACCAATCTTAGATTTACAGGCTGGCTACCTGCTGTGGTGCTGCTGGAAAAACAGTAACAGCACAACAGTGGTAGCATACTTTTTTGTGATTGGTAGATAAGTATTCTGGCTCATTTTTGTCTGATTAGCCATAGCACATACTAGAGACAGTTGTGGTATTTCTTTTCTAGAGGAGAGGCTCGAGGGCTCGCGGACAAGGCTGTGCTGGCAGACGGAACAAGGCTTATGAGCAGTGTCAATGCCAAAAAGTCCTCATTTTATTGTTGCACAGGTGAACTTGTGTACCAAAATAGGTGAAAATTATTTGGTGATGGCAATTCTCCAATGATTATTTAAGCATATTATTTTTGAATTGCCCATATTCCCTCTCTTTTTGGTCTAACTTTATATTTACAATATTTGTGCACTCTAGTAAAAGTCTATATCAAGCTTGTAATTTGAATTACAAATTTCTACCTGTTACAAATACTGGCTCTGCACAATGTGTGCATGCTAGTGCATTTGCTGCTTAGCTTACCTTCTTTTAAGTATGAAAATGTTTTTGATTAATTTTACAGATTGAAACAGATTTTCCATTTATTTTGGTACCATACAGTACATAGTAGTCAGTGTACTCCTATCTACTTATCAGATCCATTTACTCATATTTCAAGTGCTACTGTTTGTTTCCAGACATGAAAGTGACTGTAGCATGAATTCATCCATCTGCCCTCGGAAAATGCCCATCTGCATTCATGCCCATCTACAGATGAATTCATCCATCTGCCCTCTGAAAATGCCCATCTGCATGCTTTTTATAATTGATATTAAAAATGAACTGAAGGAAAACTAGGATAAGATGTATTATGATTTGAAACACTAGGAGTGTACCCAATACAACAATATAATTGTGAACAAAGAGTATGGATAGTCATGTAGGAATGACAGGGGGCAGTCTTGGGTGATGCAATTTTTTGTGTTTTCCTGGAAGAATATATGAAAGATTAGGCGGGTTGCTTCAAAGAGAAAATTTGTTTACTAGAAAACTTGTCTTTTGTAGCTGCTGTGTATCATCAAGCTATCGTCCCAATGGACCAGCTTGTGTATGATCATTTTGTTTGTTAGTTTGAATGGGATGAACCCAATCAGACCGATTCTCCCATAGACCTGAAATTTGGAATATTTGTTTCCTATTGTGGGCCAGTGTTGGAATAATGTATTGTAATTTATAAAAAACATGAATTTGCATGGTTCCACCTGACCCCTCCACAAACCCATGATCTAGACTATAGATCGTCTTTGGGGATGTCTTTGTTCTTGATATATATATATATATATATATATATATATATATATATATATATATATATATATATATATATGTATTGCATATGTTTAAAACAAGATTCAGTGATATCTTGTTTGCTTTCATTGTGGGCTTGTGATATTTTATTTGTACCCTTTATTTGGTCCCATTTGTTCCTGCTGTGAAAATATCTTCTAATTTAAGAAGAGCCTAGCCATGTATGTGCGTAAGTGGTGTTTATCGCGGTATATTAAGGCAAATCCTCTGAGGACCTCAGTAAAACATGCCATTAAAAGTATTTTTTAGCCTAAAGGTAAGAAAACTAGTAATGCAAAGGGTCTTTATAGTACAAAACCAAGTGGTCAGATTTTGTTGGTGGTCGTACGTGCGAAAGTCGGCGAAAATAATAAGTGACACCTCTGTGCTCAGACTATTGCGGTGAACATTTTATCAAACCGTGTAGCACTTATTGTGGACAGATGCAAAATCTGTTATGCTTTTGATGTACTCTCAGTATTTGGTTCGCTCCCAGCCTTCTTAGAGTGCACTTCAAGGACTGGAAGCTAGGAGCTGCATACCCACTGGTGGGTTCAGGGAAAATTTACTTTCCTCCCAAACTCTGCGATTTTCACCGACCTTTAAAAAATGTGTATTCACGATTTTGGACCCTGTCCTCCCCTCCCCCCCACAAAAAACATTGGCCTGGATCCGTCACTGACGTACTGAGTTATATCCTCTAGTCCACGTTGCACTCGGAAGACTGCTCGTTGGGGACTCGCAGACCTGATTGTTGCACGCGTTTCTCACCTGCCGAGGGTTATCACTCGCTTGTAATTTCCTGGTAGGTTATATTTTCTCATGTTTTTGTGAGATTGAATATAAGCCTCATTGATCAACTGATATCTGTTGGTTTTTAAAAGTAGATGAATTTTGCATTGCGTAGCCGAGGAGCATGATTATAAATTGGTAAGATGTTTCATGGCTTTGCCTCTCGAATTCTTGACGCAAAATGGAGCCTGTGATCACACTGTGATCACATATTCGGGCACAGCCCCTCGTCAGAATCCTCATAATACAATAAGCGAAAACTTTTGGTCATAGTGTGACCAAGGCTTGAAATTTAGATCTGATTTGGAAATCGAATGCTGGAATAATGCAGTTCAGTACTGGAATATTCAAATATTGGAACTCGATTCGAGGTTATCCTAGCACTCTGACTAAAAATGTATGTGTTCACCTATTATATTATGATAATTTTGGTGAAGGGATGTACCTGAATATTTATCAGTGTATTAGCCCCATTTTGGAACTATGATTCGAGAAGGCTGGTCATGAAATATTTTATCAACGTAGATAATCTAATAAACAATCTAATAAAAATAACGGTTAATATACTATTTTATATAATGATATGATGTTATATGAAGTGCTTTTGGAATTGTTTGTTCTATTATGAGAAAGGACCGTTTCCGAACTCCGAAGTATTAAAAATAAACGCTTATCATTTTCATAAACAAATGTCACTCATGAGGCTAGCAGCTTGCTTGTCTTAAAGCTGCGATGCGTCTTCTTAGGTTTAGACTCTGTGACTACCAATGTTAAGATTAATTATACATAGAATCCTTTTTATTTAATACGATCTGTTCCAGGCTATAATTTTGAGGTATATTTTCTTGATGTGCCCTGATCAGAAACTAACTCAACTTGAAGTAAAAAACAATGTATTCTTAAATCTTGTATATCTATATACGAAAAAAATTAGAGCTACCACCACGGACAGAGGAGTGAGGTGGCCAGTCCATCTCCAACCTGCAACACACAACAAACGTTCCCCCTGAAACAAGAAGTGATCAGGTTTGGGTTCGTGGTGCGTTCCACACTTTTGTTAGTTCATCCAAGGATCGTGGTGGCTGCTCTCTGGTTCCCCAGTTCTGACGCATATCAAGAGTTATTCTTCCGTATCACATTCAGCTATTCTCCGGTTCTCTAGACTACGTGTTTTTATATTCTCCGGAGACCAAAGAATTACAATTATATCAAAGATTTAGATGTCGACGGACACATTTAATCTGATTGATTGATTGAGTGTTCCGGCCATATGGGAGGGGGCGCCCCTGCAGGCGCCCCAACCGCCGCAGGAACATCGCCAGCCGTCGTGGGTCCGCCAGCGCTTCCCGGATGGGCGGGTCGTCCCGTCCAAATATGTCCCAGCGCAGGTCAGCGCACGCAGGGCACCGGGTCAGAAGGTGGTGGAGGATCTCGTCCTCTCCATCGTCGCATTCCTGTAACGTGGCCTCCGGGTTCAGGCCGATCCTCTTTCGGTAGCTGCACAGGAGAAGGGAGTGGCCAATGCGCAGGCGCTCCACCTCCACACTCTCCTGCCGTGAAAGGCCCAGGCGGTCTTTCAGGGTGGTCCGCCCTGGGAGACCGCCACATTTAATCTCGAACACGTTTTATCTCGTACGGATTAACGTTTTATCTCGTTGTTTTACCAGATTTACACGCGCATTGACGGGGCTCTGAGCCACCTTCGCTTTGACTGGGGGCGCGGGTACCCCCCTAAAATTTCCAGAACTACGGTAGGTAGTGAAAAATGGTAAACGGCTTTGGGTAGCCCATACGCTTCTCCATCGAAATATTTTAACCATTTTGTCAGGTCACTTCAATCGGATGAGTTCACTTTGTTCCGACTTATGTTGTCTTAAACTTTGAGGTCAGGTCACTTGGCCTGTACTGGTGACCTGACCTGAGATGACCTAACCTTAAAATTTTGACAAAAGTTGTAAAAATGATGAGAGAAGGTATGCCAAGTTTTTTAACCCGAGTTTATTTTTATCCCGAGTGTGTTAAGTACCTACCTAATAAATGTGTGATGGCTTAAATTCCGTGGCGGCGCCCCTGCCTAGTTTTCTTTGCCTAGTGTTAGGAGTGTATGTTTTACCATGTACTGCGTTTTTACTGTTAATATACGCGTATGGATACAAGTGCGGCGGCGCTACGCGCCGCCGTTTTTATGTTCTATCCGAAAAACCAGACGGGGGGCGGGTACCCGCCTCCCGTCAATGCGCTTGTTAACCCGCGCCCCACCGGGGGTCCGGCGCCACCTTCGCCCCACCGGGGCCATCGATGGCCCCCCTCTAACTCCGAAAATATGGGCGTTAGCGCAAATCTGCAAAGTGCACTAGAAAGCTCGCGTGAATTCAGTAAGAAATTACTTCATATGTTTTAGTGTTCAGGTCAATGGTTTGACCTCCAGAGGTCAAATTAGGTCAAGATCGGCTATTTTCACTCAAATATGCAATGCTTAAGCAAACTGGGCATAACTCTTATGCCCTTAGAGCTATTGAGGTGTGGGAAAGTACATTTGATAGGAAATTGCCAGTACTTGTTCTGCTATGGAAACGTAAAGACCTCCCGCCAGTAGTTTGACCTCCAGAGGTCACCTCGTGACCTAGTATGGCCTGAGGTCACGAAAGGTCAGAAAGTGACCTTGCCATATATCAAATGAAAGCCAATGACGAGACAAACACGATGGTGTTTGTTTCAGCGCTCTAGCTTATACAGGTCAAAGTTATTGTCAAAATACTGTTTTTGACCCCTGGTGACCTTGGATGACCTTGGGGATGTCAAAGGGCAAATATGGCCCCTGGAATCCGTGAAAGGGTGTCCAAAAACGCTTTTCTGATCAAGCTGAGCATTTTCAATCGTTTTTGTGACTTTTAGATCATAAGACAGTTTTTCCCATGCTTTTTCAATGGGAGAGGTCACCTCGTGACCTGACCTCAGGGCACGAAATCGAAAAATCCCGGATATACACCTTGTAGACCCTGGAGGGGTCATAAAGTGTAAGAAGTTTCAAATCGATCGACTCCGAAATGTAGCTCTTACAGAGCTCTAAAGCTAAAGTGAGGTGACCTTGGTTGAACTCGTCTGGTGACCTGACCTTGGGTGACCCGGGGTAAAAAAATTCAGGGATGGTGGGAAAATGATGCAGTGAGAGGTAGAGCCCTCAACCACGGTGCTGCGCCTCATCGTCTTTCTGCTATCCCGGAAAAACCTTAGGGGGGCCATCGATGGCCCCCGGTGGGGCGAGGGTTAAACGATTAATTAATCTCGAGACACATTAATCTCGAGATTAACACATATAATCTCAAAGAGCCACCCCTGCTTTTTATTGGGCCGGTTTCTGGTTCTTGGTTTGCACGAAAACCGGTCAGCCTTCAAGAATGGCCTTCAGCAAAGGACACAAAAGACATTTTCGAACGGCGAACAGCGTGTCCCGCTGGTCAGAAAACAGGGGAACTGGTCTCCAATAGAGGGAAATCCGACGGATTGAGAACCATTGCAGGGAGCTGGAGACAAGCCGGTCCCAGTTTGGTACGCCGGTCAGATTAGAAAAATATTTGGGGCTAATATTCCCTTTCCCTCAACTACCCGGACGGAGGGATAACCAGAAGAAATTGTCCTTAGAATATTTACTTCATCCCATAGGAGGATCCAGGAGGGCAAAGGGGGCACGTGTCCCCCCTCTCTGATAGACTCTCGGTGAACCCTAAAATGTCGCGTCCCATCCCCTCCCCAGGATGCGAAAATCGGCGCACACTGATAGGATTTAGCGTCCATCTGATAGGTTTTGCCGGTCAAAGGTGGCGCCCCCCCCTGGTCCGGATGGTGCCCTCCCCGGAAGTTCCCCCCCCACGATCGGCAATCATGGATCCGACTATGCTTCATCCATTAGTACGCATGAACAAACAAGAAGAAAATCAGAAAAATTGTTTTTACAGTAAAAACTTCTACGACCTAGATTCGAACCCGTATTACCCGTGTGAGAGTCGGGAATGGAGGCCACTATACCATCCCCGCTGTACGACATCTGCCCGATTTTAAAACTTTCCTGATTAGTTTTCTCAAGCCGAATGTTTTGGACAAATTAATCTAATATTTGTATTTTTAAGGGTTAATATAAATAAATTGAATACGAATACAGCATAAAAACATTTTCTACCCCCAAAAAATCATTTATAGAACTTAAAACTTTGATTGATAGAATAGAGGTGAAGAGCAGGTTACAGGCTATTATTGATATTGTTAGCAAATTTGAATAATTGTTGAGTGGCCTCCAAAAATTTAGCTGAAGATAAAGAAATGATTGATAGTACCAGAATCAGGATTTTTCAAATATTAAGAAACCACAATAAAAATTTTTGCGACAATATTTCTTTAACTTACTTTGTGTTCGTCTTGCGCCACAGTCGCGCCGTCGTATGTAGCGGAAGTTAGCACCAGACTCGGGGCGGGCCGGTATCTTAAAGGGATATTGTCGCAAAAATTTTTATTGTGGTTTCTTAATATTTGAAAAATCCTGATTCTGGTACTATCAATCATTTCTTTATCTTCAGCTAAATTTTTGGAGGCCACTCAACAATTATTCAAATTTGCTAACAATATCAATAATAGCCTGTAACCTGCTCTTCACCTCTATTCTATCAATCAAAGTTTTAAGTTCTATAAATGATTTTTTGGGGTAGAAAATGTTTTTATGCTGTATTCGTATTCACTTTATTTATATTAACCCTTAAAAATACAAATATTAGATTAATTTGTCCAAAACATTCGGCTTGAGAAAACTAATCAGGAAAGTTTTAAAATCGGGCAGATGTCGTACAGCGGGGATGGTATAGTGGCCTCCATTCCCGACTCTCACACGGGTAATACGGGTTCGAATCTAGGTCGTAGAAGTTTTTACTGTAAAAACAATTTTTCTGATTTTCTTCTTGTTTGTTCATGCGTACTAATGGATGAAGCATAGTCGGATCCATGATTGCCGATCGGGGGGGGTAACTTCCGGGGAGGGCACCATCCGGACCAGGGGGGCGCCACCTTTGACCGGCAAAACCTATCAGATGGACGCTAAATCCTATCAGTGTGCGCCGATTTTCGCATCCTGGGGGAGGGGATGGGACGCGACATTTTAGGGTTCACCGAGAGTTTATCAGAGAGGGGGGGGCACGTGCCCCCTTTGCCCTCCTGGATCCTCCTATGGGATGAAGTAAATATTCTAAGGACAATTTCTTCTGGTTATCCCTCCGTCCGGGTAGTTGAGGGAAAGGGAATATTAGCCCCAAATATTTTTCTAATCTGACCGGCGTACCAAACTGGGACCGGCTTGTCTCCAGCTCCCTGCAATGGTTCTCAATCCGTCGGATTTCCCTCTATTGGAGACCAGTTCCCCTGTTTTCTGACCAGCGGGACACGCTGTTCGCCGTTCGAAAATGTCTTTTGTGTCCTTTGCTGAAGGCCATTCTTGAAGGCTGACCGGTTTTCGTGCAAACCAAGAACCAGAAACCGGCCCAATAAAAAGCAGGGGTGGCTCTTTGAGATTATATGTGTTAATCTCGAGATTAATGTGTCTCGAGATTAATTAATCGTTTAACCCTCGCCCCACCGGGGGCCATCGATGGCCCCCCTAAGGTTTTTCCGGGATAGCAGAAAGACGATGAGGCGCAGCACCGTGGTTGAGGGCTCTACCTCTCACTGCATCATTTTCCCACCATCCCTGAATTTTTTTACCCCGGGTCACCCAAGGTCAGGTCACCAGACGAGTTCAACCAAGGTCACCTCACTTTAGCTTTAGAGCTCTGTAAGAGCTACATTTCGGAGTCGATCGATTTGAAACTTCTTACACTTTATGACCCCTCCAGGGTCTACAAGGTGTATATCCGGGATTTTTCGATTTCGTGCCCTGAGGTCAGGTCACGAGGTGACCTCTCCCATTGAAAAAGCATGGGAAAAACTGTCTTATGATCTAAAAGTCACAAAAACGATTGAAAATGCTCAGCTTGATCAGAAAAGCGTTTTTGGACACCCTTTCACGGATTCCAGGGGCCATATTTGCCCTTTGACATCCCCAAGGTCATCCAAGGTCACCAGGGGTCAAAAACAGTATTTTGACAATAACTTTGACCTGTATAAGCTAGAGCGCTGAAACAAACACCATCGTGTTTGTCTCGTCATTGGCTTTCATTTGATATATGGCAAGGTCACTTTCTGACCTTTCGTGACCTCAGGCCATACTAGGTCACGAGGTGACCTCTGGAGGTCAAACTACTGGCGGGAGGTCTTTACGTTTCCATAGCAGAACAAGTACTGGCAATTTCCTATCAAATGTACTTTCCCACACCTCAATAGCTCTAAGGGCATAAGAGTTATGCCCAGTTTGCTTAAGCATTGCATATTTGAGTGAAAATAGCCGATCTTGACCTAATTTGACCTCTGGAGGTCAAACCATTGACCTGAACACTAAAACATATGAAGTAATTTCTTACTGAATTCACGCGAGCCTTCTAGTGCACTTTGCAGATTTGCGCTAACGCCCATATTTTCGGAGTTAGAGGGGGCCATCGATGGCCCCCGGTGGGGCGAAGGTGGCGCCGGCCCCCCGGTGGGGCGCGGGTTAACAAGCGCATTGACGGGAGGCGGGTACCCGCCCCCCGTCTGGTTTTTCGGATAGAACATAAAAACGGCGGCGCGTAGCGCCGCCGCACTTGTATCCGTACGCGTATATTAACAGTAAAAACGCAGTACATGGTAAAACATACACCCTAACACTAGGCAAAGAAAACTAGGCAGGGGCGCCGCCACGGAATTTAAGCCATCACACCTTTATTAGGTAGGTACTTAACACACTCGGGTTAAAAATAAACTCGGGTTAAAAAACTTGGCATACCTTCTCTCATCATTTTTACAACTTTTGTCAAAATTTTAAGGTTAGGTCATCTCAGGTCAGGTCACCAGTACAGGTCAAGTGACCTGACCTCAAAGTTTAAGACAACATAAGTCGGAACAAAGTGAACTCATCCGATTGAAGTGACCTGACAAAATGGTTAAAATATTTCGATGGAGAAGCGTATGGGCTACCCAAAGCCGTTTACCATTTTTCACTACCTACCGTAGTTCTGGAAATTTTAGGGGGTACCCGCGCCCCCCAGTCAAAGCGAAGGTGGCTCAGAGCCCCGTCAATGCGCGTGTAAATCTGGTAAAACAACGAGATAAAACGTTAATCCGTACGAGATAAAACGTGTTCGAGATTAAATGTGGCGGTCTCCCCAGGGCGGACCACCCTGAAAGACCGCCTGGGCCTTTCACGGCAGGAGAGTGTGGAGGTGGAGCGCCTGCGCATTGGCCACTCCCTTCTCCTGTGCAGCTACCGAAAGAGGATCGGCCTGAACCCGGAGGCCACGTTACAGGAATGCGACGATGGAGAGGACGAGATCCTCCACCACCTTCTGACCCGGTGCCCTGCGTGCGCTGACCTGCGCTGGGACATATTTGGACGGGACGACCCGCCCATCCGGGAAGCGCTGGCGGACCCACGACGGCTGGCGATGTTCCTGCGGCGGTTGGGGCGCCTGCAGGGGCGCCCCCCTCCCATATGGCCGGAACACTCAATCAATCAATCAGATTAAATGTGTCCGTCGACATCTAAATCTTTGATATAATTGTAATTCTTTGGTCTCCGGAGAATATAAAAACACGTAGTCTAGAGAACCGGAGAATAGCTGAATGTGATACGGAAGAATAACTCTTGATATGCGTCAGAACTGGGGAACCAGAGAGCAGCCACCACGATCCTTGGATGAACTAACAAAAGTGTGGAACGCACCACGAACCCAAACCTGATCACTTCTTGTTTCAGGGGGAACGTTTGTTGTGTGTTGCAGGTTGGAGATGGACTGGCCACCTCACTCCTCTGTCCGTGGTGGTAGCTCTTTCTAATTTTTTCGTATATAGATATACAAGATTTAAGAATACATTGTTTTTACTTCAAGTTGAGTTAGTTTCTGATCAGGGCACATCAAGAAAATATACCTCAAAATTATAGCCTGGAACAGATCGTATTAAATAAAAAGGATTCTGTATAATTAATCTTAACATTGGTAGTCACAGAGTCTAAAACCTAAGAAGACGCATCGCAGCTTTAAGACAAGCAAGCTGTTAGCCTCATGAGTGACATTTGTTTATGAAAATGATAAGCGTTTATTTTTAATACTTCGGAGTTCGGAAACGGTCCTTTCTCATAATAGAACAAACAATTCCAGAAGCACTTCATATAACATCATATCATTATATAAAATAGTATATTAACCGTTATTTTTATTAGATTGTTTATTAGATTATCTACGTTGATAAGATATTTCATGACCAGCCTCCTCGAATCATAGTTCCAAAATGGGGCTAATACACTGATAAATATTCAGGTACATCCCTTCACCAAAATTATCATAATATAATAGGTGAACACATACATTTTTAGTCAGAGTGCTAGGATAACCTCGAATCGAGTTCCAATATTTGAATATTCCAGTACTGAACTGCATTATTCCAGCATTCGATTTCCAAATCAGATCTAAATTTCAAGCCTTGGTCACACTATGACCAAAAGTTTTCGCTTATTGTATTATGAGGATTCTGACGAGGGGCTGTGCCCGAATATGTGATCACAGTGTGATCACAGGCTCCATTTTGCGTCAAGAATTCGAGAGGCAAAGCCATGAAACATCTTACCAATTTATAATCATGCTCCTCGGCTACGCAATGCAAAATTCATCTACTTTTAAAAACCAACAGATATCAGTTGATCAATGAGGCTTATATTCAATCTCACAAAAACATGAGAAAATATAACCTACCAGGAAATTACAAGCGAGTGATAACCCTCGGCAGGTGAGAAACGCGTGCAACAATCAGGTCTGCGAGTCCCCAACGAGCAGTCTTCCGAGTGCAACGTGGACTAGAGGATATAACTCAGTACGTCAGTGACGGATCCAGGCCAATGTTTTTTGTGGGGGGAGGGGAGGACAGGGTCCAAAATCGTGAATACACATTTTTTAAAGGTCGGTGAAAATCGCAGAGTTTGGGAGGAAAGTAAATTTTCCCTGAACCCACCAGTGGGTATGCAGCTCCTAGCTTCCAGTCCCTTGAAGTGCACTCTAAGAAGGCTGGGAGCGAACCAAATACTGAGTGTACATCAAAAGCATAACAGATTTTGCATCTGTCCACAATAAGTGCTACACGGTTTGATAAAATGTTCACCGCAATAGTCTGAGCACAGAGGTGTCACTTATTATTTTCGCCGACTTTCGCACGTACGACCACCAACAAAATCTGACCACTTGGTTTTTTACTATAAAGACCCTTTGCATTACTAGTTTTCTTACCTTTAGGCTAAAAAATACTTTTAATGGCATGTTTTACTGAGGTCCTCAGAGGATTTGCCTTAATATACCGCGATAAACACCACTTACGCACATACATGGCGTAGGCTCTTCTTAAATTAGAAGATATTTTCACAGCAGGAACAAATGGGACCAAATAAAGGGTACAAATAAAATATCACAAGCCCACAATGAAAGCAAACAAGATATCACTGAATCTTGTTTTAAACATATGCATTTTTTATATATATATATATATATATATATATATATATATATATATATATATATATATATATATATATATATATATATATTCAAGAACAAAGACATCCCCAAAGACGATCTATAGTCTAGATCATGGGTTTGTGGAGGGGTCAGGTGGAACCATGCAAATTCATGTTTTTTATAAATTACAATACATTATTTCCAACACTGGCCCACAATAGGAAACAAATATTCCAAATTTCAGGTCTATGGGAGAATCGGTCTGATTGGGTTCATCCCATTCAAACTAACAAACAAAATGATCATACACAAGCTGGTCCATTGGGACGATAGCTTGATGATACACAGCAGCTACAAAAGACAAGTTTTCTAGTAAACAAATTTTCTCTTTGAAGCAAACTCCGCCTAATCTTTCATATATTCTTCCAGGAAAACACAAAAAATTGCATCACCCAAGACTGCCCCCCTGTCATTCCTACATGACTATCCATACTCTTTGTTCACAATTATATTGTTGTATTGGGTACACTCCTAGTGTTTCAAATCATAATACATCTTATCCTAGTTTTCCTTCAGTTCATTTTTTAATATCAATTATAAAAAGCATGCAGATGGGCATTTTCAGAGGGCAGATGGATGAATTCATCTGCAGATGGGCATGAATGCAGATGGGCATTTTCCGAGGGCAGATGGATGAATTCATGCTACAGTCACTTTCATGTCTGGAAACAAACAGTAGCACTTGAAATATGAGTAAATGGATCTGATAAGTAGATAGGAGTACACTGACTACTATGTACTGTATGGTACCAAAATAAATGGAAAATCTGTATTCAATCTGTAAAATTAATCAAAAACATTTTCATACTTAAAAGAAGGTAAGCTAAGCAGCAAATGCACTAGCATGCACACATTGTGCAGAGCCAGTATTTGTAACAGGTAGAAATTTGTAATTCAAATTACAAGCTTGATATAGACTTTTACTAGAGTGCACAAATATTGTAAATATAAAGTTAGACCAAAAAGAGAGGGAATATGGGCAATTCAAAAAATAATATGCTTAAATAATCATTGGAGAATTGCCATCACCAAATAATTTTCACCTATTTTGGTACACAAGTTCACCTGTGCAACAATAAAATGAGGACTTTTTGGCATTGACACTGCTCATAAGCCTTGTTCCGTCTGCCAGCACAGCCTTGTCCGCGAGCCCTCGAGCCTCTCCTCTAGAAAAGAAATACCACAACTGTCTCTAGTATGTGCTATGGCTAATCAGACAAAAATGAACCAGAATACTTATCTACCAATCACAAAAAAGTATGCTACCACTGTTGTGCTGTTACTGTTTTTCCAGCAGCACCACAGCAGGTAGCCAGCCTGTAAATCTAAGATTGGTTCTAAGATTGGTTCTCAGGGAGAGGCTATAGCCATGTGACATAGACTCAATCCAGTGTGCAAAGTATGGCATTTTCAACGAGATCTCGTCAGGGTGAGTGCCCTAGGAGACAAGAGAGTGAGTGGTGTGAAGTTCATCAACCTGGTGTGAATTTCCCAGACTGGTGCAAGGAAGGTGACACTGAAAACCAAACAAATAATGGCTGAATGGTTATAAAGACACAAGAGGGGACCTTATAACAAGTATTTAACTAACTAATACAAGAGGTAGCATTGCATTGTGTGGGTAGGAAAGGGTGCATTTTTCTCTATGGTATATAGCAGTTTGGTGTGAATTTTTGGTGTCTGGCAGTGCAATGATTTTAGGTGGCTGGTGTGACTCGTCTAGCCTGCTGCCATACTTTGCAGACTGGGACTCAATGCTGCTCGCTGATTGGTGTTGACAGGACGAAACGAGACCACAGCTATAACAGTGGGCCAAAATGAATAGTTATCAATTAAGCATACAATTTGCTTTTTGGCAACTTCATGGAACCTAATTAATGCAGAACAGGAAACATTAAATGCATTGCCCATACTTGATAGGATTAGTGTTTGACTAACTCACTACACTCACTAAACAAAACCTCAATAAGCATTGGTGGCCAGCAAAGATGGATGGCAAAAATTCAAATTGTTTCATTAACTTTTCACGCATAGATTTTTTACCTCTAAGAAAATCTCAATTGACCACATCAAAGGCTCAAAATATTCTACGTGCAGATTACCGACGATATGTTGATCCACGAGACCGGAGAGGCGACAATCTCCTCGTCCGAAAAAACCACCCAAAGCTTTCTTCATGCCTCAAAGGAGGCTCTTCTGGATCGCGCTACCCGTATCTTTTTATTGTATCATTTTAGCTGCAATGCAATCATGCAATAACGAACAATTATTAATTATAATCTTTAGGGTATTCGGGCCTGACCGCAGCGCTAATTAGTGTTATAGAATTTGTATTTATATCTTCGCGTTTGCCGCGGTTTTTGAAATGGTGAATATCGATAGTTCATCGGTAGCCATGATGACATCACATTGATGTAAGATAAGCCCACGTGACCAGATCCTATAAGGACTGGGCTTCTGATTGGTTGATGGTATTTCTTTAAAGTCCTATATTTCTCTTTCAAAAGCGTTTTGGAAATATATTTTTATAGAATAATTTTTGATGTTATAGGTTTTAGCTACTGAACTGCTTTAAAAGAAATGTTTGACATTTTTTCATATATAAATTGATAGCTATAGCCGGGTCTACGTCACTTTATCGTTACCATAAGGACTCGGTAAAGTCGTCTATAAATGTTGACTTTGAGGCCGATTTTCAGGCATTTTGAGCCTGAATTTGCAAAAATGAGAATATGACTTCTGAAACAACTTTTTGTAACCTTTTGATCTAGCCAATAAAAAATTTTTGCGACAATGTCCTTTAACTCAAAACAAACTTCCTCTGTGGGTGCTCTATTGCTTTGCCTCTATGCGGCGGCTCCCAGCCGAGGTGTCTACTAACCGTGCCCAGCCGGACAGGGTGCTACACAGCTTTG